>CM030852.1:2952433-3029933 GCA_018105865.1 Metaphire vulgaris
AAATTTCCGTCCCCCAAGCCAACATATACAAATTGAGTAGGCACTGGTCGTTGATTATATCCCCCAACGATGAGAATAAACACTGGTCGTTGATTATGATTACGATGATGACGACGTTGTTGCTGCTGCTGATATCTTTGTTTTTAATGTTGTTGTTGTTGTTGTTGTTGTTGTTGATGGCGACGATGATAATGACGATGATATTGATGATGATGATGATGACGATGATGGTGACAGTAGTGGCGTTGCCAGGATTTCTGGAAGGGGTGGTTGGTTTTGACCGTGACTAACTTCGAGAAAATCTTGACAAGCAAAAAAGGTCGTCACCTCTTACACCGTCACATTCTATAGCCAAGGGGGTTTTGACCCCCAAAATCGCGTACCAAAATAAAAATTGTATAGAAACTGGTTAAAAATCTCCAAAAAACCCCTTGGCTACGCCACTGGATGGTGATGATGAAGGTGGTGGTGGCGATGATGATGATGATGATGATGATGATGATGATTTTGATGATGATGATGATGATGATGATGATGATGATGATGATGATGATGATGATGATGATGATGATGATGATGATGATGATGATGATGATGATGATGATGATGATGATAATGATGATGATGATGATGATGATGATGATGATTATGTTGATGATGATGATGATGATGATGATGATGATGATGATGATGATAATGATGATGATGATGATGATGATGATGATGATGATGATGATGATGATGATGATGTGATGATATGCAGGTGAGTTGTCGGTCAGTTGTTCTGGTCCGTTGAGTTCGGTTCGGTCGAAACTTCTGGACAACGGAAACGGTCATTTTACGATGTTAACGAAACCGACTCAACCGGGACTGCATCGAATCCACGTCCGCTTCAACGGAAGTCACGTTCCAGGTAATCAAGCGACAGGTAATCAAGCGACAGGTAATTAAGTGACAGGTAATTAAGTGACAGGTAATTAAGTGACAGGTAATTAAGTGACAGGTCTGTTCTGACGAAGACGGACAAGAAATGACTGTGCCTCTACGATGAAGTAAGGAGAGAGAGAGAGGAGAGAGAGAGAGGGAGTTCTCCCCTGATTTTTAGAAAAGTCTTTCAGACCAATGTTTGTAGATAGAGACTTGAGAGACCCCTGATTTATAGGGAACAAATTAGGCCACCATCACTACTGTGAAGTTGTCTTTAATGAAAATGATAATCAAAAAAAGGTCGTCAGCCCCGGAAATTTGGCACACTGTCTGTACAAAAATGAACTAACAGCTAAAAAGTCGTCAATTTCCCCAAACTTGCCACATCGAAATTGTCTTGCCCCCTGAAAAACAGTTAAATGACGTCTCTGGCTAGAGGCTCAATTTCCAGCAATGCGGAGACAGACAGGCAGGCAAACAGACAGACGGAGAGAGACCGAGACAGACGGATGGACTAACGCACGGACAGATATGGATACTAAGACGTAGCCTAAACTTCTATTAGGCCGCTAAACTGGAGCCTCTCCGTTGGGACCCCTCCTTTTCATCCAAGGCCATTGGATAGATGACACAGTAGAATAGATTGATAGATACCAGGGAGAAGGGGCTGTCCATTAATTACGCCAACAAAATAGGGGAGGAGAGTTTGAAAGAGTTTGACACTTAATTGCTGACAGGAGAGGGGGTCAAGATAAATTGATGGAAAATTTTTCATATTTTACATGTCTAATAAATAAAAATATTAATTTCAATAATTCTATTTTATTCTAATTAGCTAATTTAGCCAGTCGGATGAAATATTTTAAACTCATAGGGGGAGGGTTCAACGTTTTTGACATCATTTCATTAGGGGGTCACTGAAAGTTTGACAGTTGTTGACAAAGGGGGCCTAAAAATTGCCTAAACTTTTTTGACATAATTGATGGGCGGCCCTTGTAGGGGTTCATAGTTTTTGATTTTTGTAGGTGTGACCTAATGCATGACAGTTGACAACAAGGAGGAGAGGCAAAATTTGTCAAAAAATTTGTTAACAAGATTTAATGGACAGTCCCTAATGAATCACTTACTTATAAAGAAGTGCATGCCCCTTTCATTCAACCATTCAACCATTCAACCATTCATTCAATTCATTCATTCATTCATTCATTCGTTCATTCATTCATTCATTCATTCATTCATTCATTCATTCAACCATTCATTCTTTCTTTCATTCATTCATTCGTTCGTTCGTTCATTCATTCATTCATTCATTCATTCAGGGAGCCCGTTCCGCCTTTGCGTTCTTCCGTCTCCGTCGGCCGTCCACTGCCCTTCGGCGTCCGCCGAGAGCGAAGGCGTTTCAACGGAAGACGACCATCTGGGTCCCGTGAACCCGCGTCTCCGTCGTAACCTTCGCGGCGTCATCGACGGGGACTCCCTGTCCTGCGTCCACGTCACCGGACCCGGAATCAGGGACGGTGTCCTGTCGAACTTCGACAGTCGGTTCAAGGTGGAGACGAAGGGAGCGGGAGACGGTCAACTGACCATCAAAGTACGAGGACCTAAAGGTACATCGACACTAGATTAATAATAATAATAATAATAATAATAATAATAATAATAATCAAATAATAATCAATAATAATAATAATAATAATAATAATAATAATAGTAATAATAAATTATAACAAGGGGCTGTCCATTAATTACGTCAACAATTTAGGGAGGAAAAAAGTTTGACAGTTGTTGACAGGCGGATAATAATAATCAACAATTTAACTTTTTCCAAATAATCAAAAAAATAATATTAATGGAATACTACTTATTATGATGGAAAAAACAATAAAAAGGTCATCACCATACATTTTGATACTCGATGAGAAATAGGAAAATGGTAAAAATGGTAACACTGGTCTACATTTTTTAAAAAAATAATGACCTAAGTATTTTTGCTGATTTTACCCAATTAAGGTGCTGATTCCAGATATGAAGTCAAAAATTATAATAATCAATTTTTTTCGCAAATGAGGAATGCTTAATTAAAGGTGTTAAGTCAAACAAGGAAAATGGAAATCTGAAGAACTGATAGCACGTAATTTTTTATTCAGCCAAAAATTAGTCTGTCATCTAACCAAGAGAGCATTAAGAACAAAGTTGCTTAAATTTAAGTTTTGAGGCAGGAACCTTCTTTTTGGATGCTCAAGTCCGGTATATAGTTATGATCACAGTTGTCACGCTGTAAACACCAGCAGTAGTCTGCCATCATGTAAAGTTCCATCTGCCTTGATATCTACGTTCCATGGTCTTGATGTCTTGATGGAAGCATTCTCCTTGTTCTTCACTCATAGCTCCAAGTTTTGAAGTTCAGGTAGATGAAGACAATGCAACTTGACACTCATTGTTTGCTCCCAGTCGAAAAAGCAATCTTCGAATTTTGAACTGAAAGGTCATAATTCTCGACTCTTAAGTTGCCAAGTTTCAGTAATCAGGCAAAAAGCATCTTGTCTACAACTATAACATCCCATTGATGCAATAAGTCCTTTGATGTTGATGCAGTATGCAAACTCCTCCTCCCACATGGAAATATTTCAGAAGATCATTCTCTCTGCCAAGATACATAAGCGTGGTTACCCCGGAGTCAACACTCAACAGGTTCTTTTCCTTCAGTCTTGAACCCAGTAACTATGCTGACGACTTCGGCAGATCTAGGTCTCGTACAAGGTCATTCAACTCAGCTTGGTTGAATGTTTGGTGCATTCCAGCGTCAACTTCTGACGCCACGAAATCTTCACCATCGGTGTCTGTTCACGGACAAAATTCATCGTCGTCAGAAACTCCCAAAGTAGTGCAAATAGGCACAGGAACTTTGTCACAGTGAGCAACCGGTCTCAGAGCAGAGGGGGGATTTGGGTACTGGATGGAAGATTTTGTCTTTGTGGACATGCCCGCAATAGTTACAAAGCAAAAGTAGCAGTCATCAACATAGTTTCGAGGCTCTCGCCACACCATTGGAACTCCAAAGCTAAGATTTTCTCTGACCTTTAGTCTTTTTCTCTGACCTTTAGTCACATTATGAACTGTCTGATGCTTTCAACACATGTCCTGCACACTTTATGTGGTGTCCAAGGTTGTCCCGGTCACCCAATTTAACTGCGAAATATGCATTATAAGCTTTATGCACAAATTCAGACATATCTCTCCTTTGTTTAGGTGTTGTAAAACAACCACAAATGTACCCAAACTTGTCAGGATAATTCCTGCACCGTCAACAAGTGTTAGTGCTGGTTGACATATTCCACAGAAACCCATTTCAAAGAATTAATTTTGCTGCGACTTGTAAGCCTTTTGAACGACTGAATGCTGCCATCGGTTTCACGCTGCTTATATAGGCCTATATCTATAAAATGTTGACGTCTGCAGTTTAAAACTGCCTATTAAACTGTTGTATTATTAAATAGTTATATCCACTGCATATTAAGCATATCTTTTGCACATCCTTATCTTTTGCATATTCAATATAGCTAAAGAATTATAATACATAATGTTACGTTATTACTGTAAATAGCAAATCAGTAAACAGCGTTTTGCGGAAAAACTAGACGTGATAGGAGGAAATGGGTGTGATTTTTGGATTCAGCGCACCAAAATACATAAAGATCACATGTTGTCTTCAAGTCAGCAAAATTGACGTAGACCAGTGTAATCACTGGAAAAATAATAACCTTGTTATTGGGACCTGTCATTGATCTTGAGGTCGGGGGGTCAACAGCTTCTGACTTAATTATAGGGCGGTTAACTGAAAGTTGGCAGTTGTTGACAAGGGGGTCAAAAATTGCCCAAAAATTGTTGACATAATTTATGGGCAGCCCCCAAGTAGTAGCTCAGTAGAGCCTGCCCTTTGTGAGAACCACATTTTAAAGACTAGGCCTACATGCAGAGGCGTCATTTGGGGGCTGGAATTGCCCAAGGAAATGAAAATATTAATTTATAACGTATTAATGTGCAACAAAAAACAAAAACAGGGACGTCATTTGCGTTTGGGGGGGGCAAAAAAAGGTCAGCAGCTCCTAACGACTGATAAGCAAAAAAAAGGTCAACTATTTTTTGAGCAACCTGAAGTCAAAGTAAGTAACTGTAAAAGGACTGACGAGCAAAAAAAGGTCGTCAACTTTTTTGGAAACTCAAACTTAGTCGAAAAAAAAATTTTCAAAAAATTAAAAAATTTCAAAAAATTAAAAAGAAAATTTTACAAAATTTCTCGCCCCCAAGAAAAGTGTGAAATGACGCCACTGCCTACATGTGGTTGTTTTTTTGTCTTCAAAAATCTGACGTAGGAACATTTCGCGTCGAGATGAGTCGCGACAGGGAACCAGCCGACAGCAGAGGCCGTTCCATCGAGTGTCGCTACACCCCGAGTGACGTCGGCCTCTACGTCATCCACATCCAGTGGTGCAATGTAAACATCATCGGAAGCCCGTTCATGGTTCACATATTCGCATGCGAAGAGGAACTGTCTCGGTACCAAACCTCTGCCACGGCCGTCAACACCACTTATGATGATGACGACGACGACGAAGAAGACCATTTATTAAACGCTCCTTCGACTTCTACTTAAAATCAGTGTCGTAGCCAGGATTACGGGAAGGGGGGAATCGACATTTTCCGATAAAAAGTAGCGGCGAGCTAAAAAACGTCTTTCTGTCAAGCACTTTCAGCTTCTTAAATTGTTGCATTATCCTCAATCTCACGCGTTTCCGACTTACCCCAAACTATTCCACGGCTTTGCGCGAAATTTCACGAGGTCCCAGTCCAAATAAAGGGGCCGACACTCATTCGTGGGTACTCCAACGCTTTACAATGTAAAATGTAAAGGCGTCATAGCATGCCCGCCGAGGTCCCACCCCTGAAAATGTAAAGTGCACCCCCTGCACCCTTAAAAAGTGTGCAGATTTGATAAAAGTGGCTCAAAAATTGTCAAAATTTGCTAAAATTGGTCCAAAAATGTGCCAAAAATGATCTCGCTCCCAAGAAAAATGTGAAATGACGCTACTGCTTTACCTGGAGAAAATCTGCACCCCTGCTGAAAATTCGTTCCGGCGGGCCTGCGTCATAGCGTTCACACTAAACCATAAATCCATCAAATACTGTATCTAATTTCTTATAGGTCCTCTTCATTGCAAATTACAATTTATTCACGTTTATTTAGTTTATATATAAACAGGTTCATGTTCAAATATTCCACCTTCCCGAACGCCACCGAAAACATCTGTGGGAGCCTGAAGTTTTAAACAAATTCAAACCATAAAATTCCAACCGCTTTCTTTCACTCGTTGGTCTGAATTGCCAACATTAAGCAGATATTCCTGACCCTTCAGTACTGATACTGGACACTGGATGTACGGACTGACCTCTGGATCACCACGGACAAGATCACGACTATGATTATTTACTGAAGCGACCATCGACTGGGGCTGATGTAGGCCCTATTACAATGGCGCTAACGAAGCAGGCCCTCCGAGAGAAATTCCGGGCCCCTGTGCAGAATGGCCGACGGGCCCTTGACAAGTCATAATTTTTTCTTGACGACCTTTTTTTTTTGCTCGTCAGCCGTTTATTATAAATGTTGACGACCTTTTTTTTTGCTCGCCGTCTGCCGTTTATTTAGCACTGTGTCCCGGGCCCCCTTGTGCTCGCCGGGCCCCTCTGCTGAACTGACATTTTTAACCGTTCTTTAGTGTTATTATTCATTTTATTGTTAATTATACATATTCATCATCGGCCCGGGCCCCCTCCAGACCGCCGGGCCCCTGTGCAGTTGCCCCCCCTCTCGGAGGGCCTGTAACGAAGTCTACTATTACTACTACTACTACTACTACTGATACACTAAATGTAATTGTCCACTTCACTCATGGATAGAACTCTATTATGGGAAACTCAAAGGGACTGAAAACTCCAAAACGTAACCACATCTCGAATGATTCCGCCCAGCATTAGCAAACAATGTGCAAAACACCAACAACGCAATACAAGACAAAAATGCGAAATTATGACACTTGTCATGAAGAAAACTTCCAGTATATGAGACGGATGATAATATAGATCTAGTTATCTTCTGCTGTTTGTTTTTAGAACAAACAATTGTAGTCACAGTGCAGTGTTCACAGAATCAAATAATTGAGGTTTTTAGCTATTTTTGGGGCTATAAATTCAGCAGTCCATTTTGAACTAGTTAAAACAAATCCTTCAATTATAATATAATAATAATAATAATATGAAGGCAACCCAGAACTAAAGTTGCATCTTTGGCAATGAAAATAGGCCTCCACCTGAACGCAGTAATAAGTCAAATTAATGGGCAACTGTTAGCCTCTGATGCACGCGCTATTTAACATCAGGCCACCAATAGCATCACGTCCGCAGTGACCACCAATGAACGTTAGGTGCAAATTGCCTCGACCACTAGAATTTTTACAAAGCGTTCTAACTACTGAAAGACGAAAAATTGTTTTTCGAATCAAGCGCAAATTCAACACCAAAAGCTGACGCGTCTCAAAGTCTAAAACGTCAAAACTTGGCTCGACACACCATAAGCAAGACTTGTAGACAGACACACGTGCACAAACGTCTCAATTTCACAAGCCGATATCTCTCCACGTGGAAAGAAATCAAACTTATTATTACAAACACAAATATGTTCATACATGTTGGTTAATTAAGAACATTAAATACAACTAATGATGAAATGCAGGAGTACCATCGATTGCCAGTAAATGCCTTTTGAGATATCCTGCAATTCTGTAAACGATAATTGTTTTCAACACACACACACACACACACACACACATCTGTTTTTAAACAGCGACCCGTACACAGTAAATTGGTGAGACCAAAATCCAACCAGAGACATATTCCATAGACACCGGACTTACTTTCATATAAGGCTAACAGGCACTATTAATATATAAAGCAAGCAAAAAACCATTGAAACAATTCCTTTTCTAAAAATCTGAAATAATCTCAACTCTTTTGTGTAAGCATAGGGAGTCCTAAAAATACAGTCACACAGTTAAATATCAGCTATCTGCAAGTGAATTTTATCTGTTTCAAAATCAATGTTTAGTCTTTTCATAAAAAATAAATATGCTTACTCCCTTCCATGCTTAAAAACACTTTATAATACCAAAAACACTGCATAACACAAACACACTGAGCAATGTAAACCAATGAAACTCTTTGGAATCTAGCAGATTGTGTTATTGAGCACAAACTCTCTTTAATTAGTTATCGACCAATCTGACAAAATTAACCAGGATTTTGTCACATGTTCAAAATGTCAGCCAATGGCTAATGCTGATAGAAATTCAAATTTTGTCTCCTTTATGCTCTTTTTCTAGAACAATCGTGCCAGAACTTGTCCCTATGTCCTACCCGTTCTTTATTTTATTAATATATATCTCTGTTATTATAGTGCATTGTGGTTTCAAATTTAATTTAAACGAGGATTTAATACTGCAAATTGATAGTCAGTCAAAACTTGAATAGCTATTAAAATTATAATTAATTAGAATTGTTAAAAACACCAAATTCTTGAGGAAAATGTTCCGGAATACAGTTCTGGTTCGTTCTGACAGAAAAAGCACCGCGCCTTCTCTAAAAATCACTTCGTATTGATCGACGCAATGATCAGACATACAATTTGAACAATTGCCTAATAAGAATGTCCACAATCCTCTTGTAAGCGCAGTTGCATATAGTAGGATAAAAAGTAAGGCCATGAACATCAACTGTTGATAGAGACAAACTCTTGAACAGTGCAATCAACTAACAGACCGCTTAAATATCTCGTACAAAAAAGACGCCTTTAAAAACTGAACTTGAAGAATGCCAGGCACACTTTCCGAATTAAAACATTTCCCACTTAGTACTGTGCTGTAGCGAGAATCCCCCATTAAGTGGGACAGAAACCAAAACCTTCAAACACAAAAAAATAAGACATGAGACAAAAATTTGACACTCTGATGGACATAGATTTTTAAAAAGCATAACGCTACCTTTACAACTGCTCTATCAAAATTCAAAATCTCACAATCACTTACCGAAACAGATTTCTAAAATAAAACCTCATCATAGAAATAAGGTTGTAATCTGATAGGTGTTCTGCCATAGCAGAATGGCCACCAACTCTCCAAACAGATCAAACTCAACCTTCATCTTCATATGACAACATCTATAAACCATCAAAACTGTCCACAATGAAAGCAACCCCAAATCAAAACAAAACTAAATCATTGTGGGCACAAAACGAGAACAAAGTGGATCGGTCAATTCACTAGATCTCAAAATAAGGTATGATCAGGATTAAAGTCAACAGAGAATGCAGTAGCATCTCTCTTTGGTAAAGCATTCGACAGTTACGGAGGATAAACACTGGCTGAAGAAAAAAAACCTAAATAACCGTATGTCAAAACAATTAAGTGAATGGCAAAAATTAACAACAGTTTCACTCTACAACAAATTCTGTAGCTTCAAGCAAAAGGTACCGGGGACATCTCTCAGCCAGATGATAACCCCCCAAAAAATGTAGCGCCGCATCGCCGTCGTGAGATTATGCCGACACGCCGATCGCCTTTTACACTTTTGCTGGGCAGCTGTTGGCAAAGTGCCCCATCTCGTTGCAGTTGTAACAGCGGACGTTGCTGGCTCCTTCTCCGCTCTTGGGACAGTCTCTCGAGAAATGTCCCGGCTCGCCACATCTGAAACACAAGGCAAGCGGCGTGCACGTACTGCAAATGCCGTACAATGAACTACAGGGTGGCGCAAAAAACCGGACTATATATTAAATGCAAATCTAAATGTGACTAGTACGGTTTTTTGTGCCACCCTGTACAGTAGAACCACGTTATAACGGACACGGTTACAACGTATACTCGGCTGTAAAGTACCGTGATGTACAGCTGCGTGTGAAGTACTGTCGTATTGAAAATAAAATACCATGGATATAACGTACTAAATTTTACAGACACGCTAATTACGTCGTAACGAAGTTCTGCTGTACTTTCTGTAATTCTAGATTACTGGTTAAAAAGCAGAAAATATTTACGACTTATGCTTGAAAATTTCATCCGTAAAACAGTCATCTAAAATTCTACCGAAAGCAGTTGCCACCGCCGCTGCCGCCACCACTGCCACCGCCACTCCTTCTTCCGCTGTCAGGACAGTCCCTGGCCAGGTGCCCAACTTCACCGCAGTTGTAGCAGCTGCCACCACCACCTCCTCCTCCTCCTCCCCGTCTCTCCGAGCGCTCCTCCGGACAGTTACGGGAGAGGTGTCCAGCCTCTCCGCAGTTGAAGCACTTTCGACTGTCGCTGTCGTAATCGTCCGACCTACGTTCTGTACAGTCCCTCGACAAGTGACCCATCCGACCACAGTTGTAACAAGCTCCTGAAATGTAGAAAGCGATAGATCAAGTAAAAGTAGATCCAATTGCACTTTATCAAAAGAACAAAACTGCCAGTCATCAGGCAAATTGATAAAGAAAACAAGTCCACAAACAACGATATCCATTACGGGGTGGTGCAAAAAAAACCGGACTATATTAAATGCAAACCTAAATGTGACTAGTCCAGTTTTTTTGAGCCACCCTGTAAAACACAACAACATTAGATGTTACGTGAGCAAACTAATTTTAATATAAACAAAAAGTAAGTTTCAAGGCCTTCAAAATAAAGGTTACATGTAAAGTACCTTGCCTTAAAGTGACTAGTTCACTATTTTAAAATCTTACTAATCTCTTTGGCTCCAAATACAACCAAGTTGTATTTCTACTTGATATTCTTAAAAATTAATTCTCAATAATTCAAACTTTAATCATGCACAAAATGCCATATCTTTCATAAATATGTACAATAGTGAACTTGCTCTTTTGCCTATAGGAGTTTCTCAGGTCTTCGAGTTAAATATCATATCTATTTCTGGTATAATTTTAATAATACTTTTTATGAATTTATCACAAATTTAATTCAAGTGTTGCTTAACCCTTTAGCCCCTATAAGGCCAATATTTTGGCTCCATAACCTATTGGTTATATGGATCGCTGTGCTTAAAGGATTAAGTTGGATATTTAATTGTATTTATATTACACATGAATACATTATTCGATTGATCCTTTTGGAATTTTTCCTATACATGTCATATAACTTGATTTTCAAACACAGTCATCAAAGCCTCCAACAATTTCAACCACAGCTGTTCAGAAAAGTTTCAAGTATCACCTCCCATGCGACCACCTCTTCCTCCACCTCCTCCTCCTCCTCCGCGAGATCCACGACTGCCGCCCGACGGTGCCTGCTTGCATTCACGGGCAAAATGGCCAGATCGTCCGCAGTTGAAGCATTTGTCTCTGTCGCCCATGTCGTCCTGTTGAAAGACACATCGATATACAAACGGATTTAGGTGATAAATACGCAATCACGAAACCAGTCAATGAATAATTTTGTAGCCATTTCTCATCCAGCAAATCATTGTATACAAAATGCCTCAATTCCACCACTTGTCAAATTCAATCAATGCAAAAATGGCCAACATCATAAGTAGCATACTTTTCGAGATCATTAACAATTTGGATATATAAATATAAATATAAATATATATATATATATATACACATAAAAGTAAATCAATCAAACCATGCAACAAAATTAAACCATTTCTGCACATGTAGAAAGACTTGTTAATAGCCTATGTCAAGACCGGGTATTTGATATTCATGTTAGATCGCCCAAAACAACCCTGCTCAACATGGATTGCCAATTAATTCTGCCAGTAATGCTCCTCAGTCTACTGCAATCTCACTGATTTCTCAAACAGATCTGATCCTTTGCTGATAAGTAAGTAAAATCTTGTGAATTTCTATAGCTCTTTTGAAAGCAGGTACCATAGTAGATGAAATAGTGTAGTGTCAGTCGGGCAAGGTCAATTCCCGAGATTAGTCAATGATGAATCTGGAATGTAACAGTTAATACCTCTGTGTATTAGAACTGGTGCTATAAAAGCGCACCAGTTGCCTCAACAATAGTAATATTTCTGGTTGAGAACAAAACAATACTCCATCAATTCATTGATATTTAATTATGTCATGAACTACTGGCATTAAAGTAGCCAGTAGATATAGTTGCCTAATGCAGTTCTTCAAATTGCAGAGAAGGGAAGAAATAAAAACAATAATTCACACTCAAATTCAGAAAAAGTCAAAGAACTGCTTTCAGAAAGCTTAAGCATATTGCCGATGGGTAGGCGGGAGTTGGCGGAACCGATGGGGCCGGTGGAGTGTTCAATGACACCAAAGTAAACGTCCCAGAAGAGAACCCCAAGGGATATCAGACTGAACTGGGAACCATCCATACTGAGAGTAGCGCGTGTCGTAATGTAATGTAACGACCTCAGATTACACAGCCGACATATAAACGACAAATTCAAAGCGTTCAAACGTACCTGATGCACCGAGATTAGAAAATTAGAAACTATAAAAGCAAAAGTAGCAAAAACTTCGACGTATAACTCTGCGTGTCTCTGTCTCGGTACGTCTAAGTCTACTTGTTCCCGTCTCTTTGTATCTTTGCATGTCTACTTTGATCGCTCTCTCGAAGCTACACACGAGATCTCGCTTGCTGTCTGAGAGTAAGTAAGTAACCATGAAACTCGCCATAACTTTTCAAAATGAGCCCAGTATTATATTGATAATTTTCTGTTGCTTTATTCGGTACTAATGATAGCAGAAAGAGTTTGAGTAGCTGAATGTTAAGCACATATTCACGGTGTGTTGCGGTCGGTAATCCGAAAGGCATATTATTGTGGGCGAAGTGAAATTAAACACGGGCATTTTTGCTGAAGAGCATAAATAACGACTTTTCATTTCATCGCAACAAACTAATTTCCTGCATTTTATTAAATAAGTATCTAAAATGAAATAGAAAACATTATTCTAAGCCAACAATGGTGTATTTGACACCGGAGAGATCCTGCTAAAGCGCTTAAACCCCAATTAATATGAATAGAATTAATATTAATATTTTTACGAGTGCTTATTAATGGCCTGGAAGTACTAATGTTAACTTTATAATGAAATTTAAAATCAAAAGAATGCTGCAGTTCTACTTACTTACCGAGTCGGGGGCCGATGGCGGCTGTGTTGAAGGCGAAGACGACGTTTATTTCGTTATTTTCGCACTGTTTTGATCGATTTCTGTACAATGGGGTAAACAATATGCAATCTAACATGACATTCTGTAGATTTTATGCAAAGTATTTTGCTAAAATTTTGGTAACGAAAATGGCTTCTGTCGTTTTTTTGTAGTTCCTATACACCGAACCCTTCTCTGCCCTGTTTGTTAAACAGACCTTCAGAGTAAACAGTACAGACCTGCTAAGATCAGGATCTGAAACGATGGTGATCTTAATAATAATCGTCATCATCTGTGCATTATTTTAGTGGCGCTATGTAAGGTTATTGATGTTCTAATTCAGGCACTTGTTTACAATACAATAATATAATTTGCGCGTGCCCTAATTCATCGCGTAGCCTACATGTGATTTTAGAATATTAAATTGGCATTTCGGTAAGGGTAAAGACGAGCGGCGTAAGGTATCACTACGCGTATCAGTATGGGTTAGGGTTAGGGTTTCAGTAGGGTTTAGGGTTAGTGTTTAGGGTTAGGGTTAGAGTTAAAGTTAATCCTAACCATAACCCTGACCCTAACCCTAACCCTTTCAACGGAATTTCTATCAGTGTTTATGGACTACTTTCAGTTACGCCGCTCGTCTTTACCCCTACCGGCATTTCGTTATGTTTGCTTTCCATCCATGACCTGGCACATTGCTGCTGATATAATATCTCAGACATTGTATTCTAGGCACGATATATTGCTACCTTATTGGCCTTTGAGTACTAAATTGTATCCTATTAAAGTGCATCAATAATATTAATAATAATATTGTTATTATTGAGTTATATGTGATTTCTTTCTGGAAATTTTGAAAATTGTGAGGATAAGTGGATGGAGTATGGCAGAGTGGGTTATGCGCTGGAGTGGTAGGCTGATAGAGGGAAGTTCAGGCCCCCATTATCACCCCTAGTGGCTTTCACACAGGCAGTAATGCCTTCTAAGCCACTTTAAACTGTGCTGTAGTTACGGAACAGTGTAACGGTTGAACATTTACATAATTGCCAACTGCATTGTGGCTTTTTCCAACAGTAGGATAATAACAAAATACTGCAAAGTGGTTTTGGATTTTTTGCAGGGATCAGCAAAATCAACCGTTGTTCACTGCGAAGGCTCACGTGTTTCAAATCGATCCTGAAACGAAAAAGGCATGGTTACCTGTTGGTCAGCAATCACTAAATGTTTCTTTTTATCACGACGTGTCCAGGAATGCTTATCGTATTATCAGCATGGACGGCTCAAAGGTACGTCATTTTACTTCTTCTGTCTTAATCATTTATGTAACTACTAAAGATGATGAAGACAATGATAATTCTATATTTGGGAGTGATTGGACCTTCTTTCCGGAATGTGTTGGACCCATCCATTCAGGGCTTATTTCTTACTCTCTTGCCTTAACCTCTGACTGATCTCTGAATGACCTGGTCTTTTGTGGATGGATTTGAATTACCATCAATTGATACCTTTAGGTATTAGAACTGGTGCTATAGAAGAAGTGCATTATAATAATTATTATTATTATTATTATTATTATTATTATTATTATTATTGCCATGTTCAACGAGAATGCTAAAGCCTCACTTTTTTATCTTGCGAATCCACAGCCGGGAGCGCCTCTGAGTAGAAATATAAGAGGCACAAAAATATTCTACATTATAATATTACACATCGCAAAGCTATCACAAGAATTTTACTTTACTATTAATGGGAATTTGCACAGGAAGGTGATTTACTTTTTCATTGTCATGCATCATTGCATTAGTCAAACCTAGTAGGTACGTATGGATGTACTTACAAAAAGTATATGTGTGTGTTTGTATGTGTTTATGTATCACCCACAATATGTGGGTGATACATATGATATACAGAAGGTTTATTGAATGTGACTATAACTGCAATTTATTGTAATTGTTTGCTGTTAATTTAATACGAGGTTTGTTGACATTTTGTCACTTGAGAGAATTTCTTGTTCTGTTCTTAGGTGGCTATCAACAGTACACTTAGTTCGTCCATGAGTTTTGCCAAAACTTCTCAGAAATTTGGACAATGGGCTGATCCAAGGGCAGGGACTGTCTACGGCCTTGGTTTTGCCAACGAAGGTGACCTGAACAAGGTGATTATACAGTTTCTAAGTTCAATGACTTATGGCTGTGATGTTGAATTTGAAAAATCGTTAATTTATTCTTCTCTCTTCTTCTTTCTTTCTTTCCGTTGTTCCCTATTGGGTTGGACGATGGGTCTGAATGAGTTCCTTCCACTTCTGTCTGTCCCTTGTTGCCTGCTCTGGTCATTTGGATGAAGTTCATTTGCATTTCATCTGCATCCTCTTTTAAGTTTTCTATCCATGTTTTTTCTTGGTCTTCCTTTTCTCCTTTTCCCTTCAACATAGTTGTATTGTGCTTTCTTTGGTTGTCTTTCTTCCTTCATTCTTTCAACTTGACCAAACCATCTCCGTCTTTGGTTCTGTATTGATTCGAGTATCGTTTCTTTTTGCTCTGTCTTTTCTCTGATCATTTTTTTATCTTATGCAGGTATACTTATTTGTAGAGTACTCAAATGAGCATAGGGTCTGGTACTGATCTCCGGTTACTTAGGCAAGCAGTTACTCTGGTGGCTAACACCATTAATCTATTGTTGTTTTTGCCATTGCTTTCTCTAGACCCACGTTTTGCCTTTGCAGCTTTATGCTGCTACCAATTTATCCACACCTAAGCAATGAATGATTCGGTTGGCCGCTGGCACCGCAACACTAGATCCCTGAACGGTCACCCATCCAAGTACGAGCCACACTGAACATTGCTTAACTTTGGTGTTCTGACGGGGAACCAGTCGCTCAGTGCCAAACAGGCTGATCTAAGTGCTAGTAGATCAGTGTTAAAAGCTCTTTTTCTACAATGTTTGAGATCTGCTTGCCCTTAGAAGTCTATCGTGATTTGATTCCTACATTTTATTGACCACATAACGGCACAGGGCATTTCCAGGTCCCCATGAACGTAAATAAATTTTATGGACCCCTAAACCATAAGTGTTGCAAACATATAAAATTAAATAAAAAATAAAAAGCTATTTTAAAAATGCAAAGAAATGAAAATTATTAAAAAAACACATTTTTTGTCGGAGAATAAAAAACAAAAAAACTTTTGCAACATCTATGCCCTAAACTGTGTATATATGACTTTTAGTAGCTTTTCATACTAATTTGTCTAATGAACTACATCAAAACTGGACCACAGTTTAGTAACACTTAACCTTATGGACCTGTAAAATCGTTATTCCGGTTTCCTAACCCGTTGGTTACGCAAATCGACATGGCCATAAGGTTAATCAGCTTGTGCAAGAATACTGCTACTGTGACCAATGGGGCCCCTTCTTGTAGTCCAGTGTGTTGTTTGACTATATATGAAGCATAGAATTTGTATGTTAAATGACATGATGATGTGTGTTTACTTTGAAATGGTGAAATTTAAGTGAATTTTTGTGTGTTTCTTTTCAGTTTATGGAAAAGTTTAACGAAATGAAAGAGCTCGCAGCTCGTGATGTTTGTGATATATTTTGTCTTTTCCAAAGTATTTTACTTTTAAATGTCAATTGATTTGAAATAAGTTATTAACAAGAGGGATAGAGTGATAGAGATTGGGAGATGGAGAAAAGAGAAATAGAGATAGATAATTAGATAGGTAGGTAGGTAGGTAGGTAGGTAGGTAGGTAGGTAGGTAGAGAGAGAGAGAGAGAGAGAGAGAGTCAGTTGAACTGTAACAACTGAACTGATGCTTTTGTTTTTTAAGAACAGAAATTCTTAAGTCGTTATTCAAGTCTTTATCTGCATTTCTGTTTCTGTAGCAGCAACAACCACAGCAGCAACCGCAACAACAACAACAGCAGCAACAACAACAACAACCAAAGAATGGATCAGCCGATAGTGAGGTCTAACCTTGTTTTTCATTCTCTGATATTAGTGAAGATGTTTTCGTTTATGTTTCCAGCATTTGACATATTATTTTGTATTTATTTTCCTTTTAGTTTCGGGTATTTGAAGAGCTGAAGATGGAGAATGAGGAACTGAAAAAGTCCCTCCTGGAAAGGTCTGACTGCAGTTGTTGCTTGCTTAGGAATTGTATTATAGATAGCAGTGGGAGTTGTTCCATGTCATTCGTCATACAGCATCATATTGTTACTAAGGCTTCATTCACACTGAATAGTTTACTGGTGAAGAGACAGCCACAATGTGAAAAAGACCCAGATGGTAATGTTAGGAATTTATATCGAGCAGTCCACTCACTAGAATGTTGTCTGGATTGTGGTATTTTAGCTTCAAGACTTATTTTCAGAACTAAGAACTAGCAATTCAAAAGAACAAATCTGATTGGTCCTAGGTGTGTTATAACCTTTGTTCCTGCTAAGGAAAAAAGCATGTATTTGAAATATATTTTATGCGGGCTGCACTGTAAAACAATGTGCACAAGCATTGCTTGTGTTGGTTTTCATTCTGTGCGCGGGTTTAAGATGATGACTGTGTTGCTGCATGGTACTGTTGTGGCATTTCTGCACGGTGGTTTAGAAATAAAAATTTAAAATTTTAAATTTTAACTGTAATTAACATAGGTTACTTGGCAATCAATCAGTGTGTTTTTGTTTTGAGCAGTGTTCATTCTAGCTACCTTGACATTGTTTTGTGATTTTTCTCTCCACACTTTTGGGGGAAATTTCCATCTGCCAACATATACAAATTATGGGGATATCTTGAGAATAAACACTGGTTGGTGAGATATCTTGAGAAAGTAATCTCATTATGGTCCCTCTGAAACCACTTTGCGACCCCTTATGGGACCGCAGACCCCATTTTGAGAACCACTGGTTTAGAGGGAACATGGGTTATAACTGATGTCACCAGCGCCTGCCTGGGCAACCTGTTGGATCTAGTTGACATGTCCATCAATGAGCCAGATGGCACACAAGTTCCGTTTGCCCAGTTTGGATATCTGTTGAGTTCATCCTAGCGACTGGAACACGTGGCTAGAAACGGGCCGACGTGAGCGCAGTTTGATTCGTTGCTGTTGTCTCGATGCAACCGTTGTCTCAATGCAACCGTTGTCTTTCAGCAAGAACAACGCCAGGCTGTGGGACGGCGAGTTGCAGACGCTCAGGAACAACAACGCAAGACTGACTGCGGCTCTGCAGGAGAGCTCCGTTAATCTCGACCAATGGCGGAAACAGCTGGAGGCGTACAAGGACGAATGTACAACTCTGAGAGCAAAGGTACATTCATTGTTTTATGATCGATTGTTTTCGTGCTCACCATTTACAGTGCGACTTCGTTATGGCGTACTTAGCGGGTCTGTAAAATTTAGCACGTTATATCCAATATGCGTTATATCCAATACCATCCAATATGGTATTGGATATAACTATCTCACCATCACTAGATACGTTTAAGATGCGATTAAAGACCTGGCTATTTCGAACTAGTTATGAGTCTGTTTTGACACTGTAATGTGTTCACGTAGTCCTTATGGATTAGTTACCACAGAAATCTTAACTTCTTTAATAATAATAATAATAATAATAATAATAATAATAATAATGGTAGCGCATCACATGGGATCATACATTGCGGTATGCTATAGCCAAGTATGCATTATAATCGAGTCAATTATTTCAGAATGTTAGTTGTGATCTTGACTATTTTAAAAACTATTTCCCTCTGTTTGAATATTTTGACACCTCTTTAGTGTTTTCCCTTGTCTTATTTTCCTGATTTTGTTTTATTATTAACCTCTTAACTGGGGATCCCGGATATATCCGTCCATGTTACATTGAGTTACAGTTAAATACACTGTTAAAGGGTTAATTAAATGGGCAGGCAGGGTACTGGGTCACTTAAATTAGCAAGAATTGGCAATAACCCCTTAACCGTGTATTTAACTGTAACACAATGTAAAATGGACGGATATATTCGGGATTCCCGGTAAAGGGGTTAACTGTGGGTTCTTCTCTTGAAGCTTTCGGAGCAAGAAAGAAGCAAAGGTGAGTCGGATAAAGTTCAGCGCCAATTGTCAGAAGTGAAAGAGAAGCTGAGAGAAGTTGAAGCAACCGCTCAGCAGAAGCAGGAGGTAATAATTGCATTCTGTGCATATTATTCTGCATTTGCTCCCAGGCAGCACGTCAGAACGAATTTTTAGCCGGGGGGGAGGGTGCACAGTTAAGAGAAAACATATTGACAAGAAAAAAGGGCATTGCCTCTTAACTCCAAGAAAAAGAAGTTATTGTTGCTTCTCATATCTTCAAAACCCATAAAACAAAAAATGTGACAGGCCAAAAAAGTCATCAATTTCCAGGCGGGTGCAGTGCGCCCCTAATTTTTTCCAAGGGGTACACCTGCACCCCCACTTCAGACAAGCCTGTTTGCTCCTTATTATCTGTTGATCTATTATTATTATTATTATTATTATTATTATTATTATTATTATTATTATTATTATTATTATTATTATTATTATTATTACGTGGTTGTTGTTAGCACATGCTGAGTCATTCACAAAGTGAAGAATCATAGTGCAGTGCAAGTCAATGGTGAACAACTTCCCACTGTCATACGTTGGCTAGATTCAAACCTGCTACTCTCCAGTTACCAGACAGCAGCTGTAAGCAGCTGTGTCTAGCTATCATGGTGTAGTCTTAATCATTTGAACTCAATTTATTTACTGTCCTAATAAATTATATATTTAGTTAATTTACAGTCATCTGTTATTATTATTATTATTATTATTATTATTATTATTTATTATTATTATTATTATTATTATTATTATTATTGTTGTTGTTGTTGTACTGAGACTAAACCTTTTCTCTTAGTTTTCTTTTTAGACTATTGAATGGTTTCTGGTTTTAGGAGTTGATTCGGGTAACAAAGAAATATGAAGAGGCTCGACAGACGGAGTCAAAATACGAGCGACTGAACTCGACACTTCAGGCAAATAGCTTAAACTCACTTCATCTGGCATCTCTCATTAACAACTGAATGATTTTCAGTCTTATCACTATTTCCATTTCTATTTTGATTTGTTAGTTTTAACCCCTTAACTGGGAATCGCGGATATATCCGTCCATTTTACATTGAGTTACAGTTAAATACATGGTTAAGGGGTTAAACCAAAGCATTTTTCCCTCTTAGACCAATATTTCAGTTTCATAGTATATTGGTTATTCGGATCAATACAGGGCAAAGAGGGTAGGCATCAATGTTCCCTGTATGGTGGGCCTGTGAGAGTGCGCCCAAAAAACAGCAAGACGTGTGCCTCAAAAAAATTTCTTATTGCCCAGAAAATTTGCTGGAGCTTTTTTTTTAATTGAAAATTATTAACTATTCAGTATTCAACCTAAGTCACAACAAGTGCTGCGCTATATAAATATTTTTTCTCAGCGACTCAAGAGTTATTAGTTATTGTGTTATTTATGTTATCAAGCTATTATGGTCGTGGACTTAAGTATATTAACACCCGTGATTTTGTTCCCTTACACGAAACAAAATTGCAGAAAAGTTAGTCAACAGGGAAATTGTTGCCCAAGAGAAATTTCATGCGCACGCAGACCCTCAAGAACTAGCGTACAAATGACCTGTGTCGTGTACTGCGCGAATGATGCAATAGAGCATTCCATTTGTCGCTTGCAAATGTAGCTGGCCGAAGAAGACGGAAAGAAGCTTCGGGCTCAGGTGAGTGAGCTCCAGCAGCAGCTGAGTCAGACGACGAGGCCGAGCAACAAGCAGCAGCTGGAGAAACTCCAGCAGCAGCTGAGCGCGAAGATCAACGAGATCTACGAGATGAACGATCGACTGGCCGATCTCCTCCAGCTGACGTCGTAGGCGGAAATTCGCCGCGTCTGCGACGCGCCCGCGTACGAAAAGTAGTTGGAGAATTCGGGGCGAAATAATATAATGTTTTGCTCATTGTTATTTTAGTTTTCCTCGTCTAAGTTGTATTCGCGTGCTGGCGCAACCTGTGCATAGTAGATTATGACCGTGCATAGCAACGCGTGAACATGTCTCATGGACAAAATTTTCAATATCTGCTGTTTTACACAGTGTGCAGTTAATAATTAGCGGCTGTTCTTAATCTCGGGAGTTTGGGCTTTTATATTTAAAAATGAGGGACACAAAAGACTGTATTGTTATTGATGATGATGTATTTTGTGTAGCTTACAAAAATTCATCTACATGCAGTGTTTTTCATCTACATTGGGGGTTTTGGGGGACAAGGTTTGCTGTGGGGGGAAATCCTTTCTGGACTATTTGGGGGGAATTTCAAACTTTGTGGAATTTAGCCTAGAATAAACACTGGAAAATTTTGGCAAATGAGCCTTCTGTGCCATTTATTTGTGTTGATTCAGTGTCTTCAGGGGAGGTTCTTAGGGGCCAAAATTACAGAACTTTCCCCTGTTATGGCACAGAACTTGGGCCCTCTAGCAGTTTTCTTCTGGAGGATTTCATTCAGACCCTGGGATATAGAAGGCCCCCACATTTTTTTAAATGTTCCAGTTGAAGTTTTTTACTCAAGTTCTTTTGCTCTCAATTATGTCTTGTTATTGAATACACAAGCAAAGTTTTTTTTATATCACTGGCGGTTAATGCACTATTATCTTGAGTTGTTGCCTGACATTATGAGAGATTTGTGTCAAAGTGACTGAATAGGTCAGTGACATTGATTTACTGAGTTTCAATGCAGTTGTAATTAAATATCTTTGCGTACTTTTGCAAATATTCGGATCTTTTTACTGAGTTTCAATGCAGTTGTAATTAAATATCTTTGCGTACTTTTGCAAATATTCGGATCTTTTTACTGAGTTTCAATGCAGTTGTAATTAAATATATTTGCGTACTTTTGCAAATATTCGGATCTTTTTACTGAGTTTCAATGCAGTTGTAATTAGATATCTTTGTGTACTTTTGCAAATATTCGGATCTTTTGACTTGGCATATCTCAACTTTGCCAGAGGTATCATTTAATAAGACATACTCTGAAAATGCTAGAAATGTCTTCTTTTTGGTTATATCCCAAAAATGTTTTCTGATTTGTTTAATTTTTGACTAATACCAACTCCTGTTATTTATTTCAGATGGGTCAGGTTGACTTATTGATCTGTGCAATTTTCGTATGTTTTGTGTTAACTCTTTTCTCGTGATGATGTCATTTACAAATGCTGCATTGAGAGGTTAGAGACAGTAGCGTCATTTCACACTTTTCTTGGGGGGCAAGATGATTTTTTGGCTAATTTTGGCAAAATGACATTTTTGGCGATATTTTGCACATTTATTTATTTAATATATTATACATTGTATCTTCATTTCCTTGGGGGTGTGGCCCCCCTATCCCCCCTCCCGAATGACGCCCCTGGTTAGACAGATGCATATTCTGATGTTAATGAGCCATTTTTCACACGCTTGTTGTCAAACATTTCTATTGGTTGTAGGATGGCTTTCACATATTTTTATCATGTTTGAGATTAATGCGCTTTCCAATGTTGTGGTTATCATGGTCACTTTATTTCGGAAATCACAGCCTATCTTGCTTTTATGTCTCATTGACACCATAGACAAAAATATCGTGGACGTTCTAGACTCTATGCCGCGTGCATTTTTTAAATTAAAGTATCGTTTGAATGTTGGCAGCTTATCCAGAGTTTTAGTTTTATAATCTGTTTTTAATAATTATAATAAAATTAACAAAGGTAATTCTGCATTGAAGGTGCTGTATCATCATTGTCCGTTTCAATTGTGCTTATCATGTGCTTAATGATTTATGGTTAATCTGCCCATTGCATTTATTTTTAATAAAGTAGCTTGGTTATTTTAAGTTTTAGATTTTCTTTTTGATACAGTGTCGTTGAAATGGTTGCTTGTAATGTCTGCAGGTTGAAACGAGCCTTAACCCTATGGATACGTAAAACCGGTATTCCGATTTCATAACATATTGGTTATACAAATACATAAACCGAAAGGGTTAACATATAATCAGTAAAAGTCCTGTTGTATTGAACACCGGTTTAATGCATTACAAAAAATAACAGCTATACAAAATGTTGGGTTATGACAATGCTTTGCTCAAATGCGAAAACCAGATTGTAAATATCCCTGCAAATGTTAGAAGCGTGCAAAGTAAACATATTTCCATTTTGCTCAAATCTATTCGTGTGTTAACGTAAAGTTTCTCAATGGTAATGAAAAGGTTTAGAAAATGCTACCATTGTCTTTGGTGCCTAGTAAATGGACTGCAGTTCACAGGTATTCCTTCTCAAATGGAAACATGTTTTTAGAATCGAGTTCTTGTCGATTTCCAAACCAGTTTTCCGATTTTCTGGCCAGGCTGATGAAATTCCTGCCGTTGTCTCTTTCGTCTCATCGCTGCCGTTGTCTGCATGGCTTTCATTTTCGTTATGCTCGACTGCAGCTTCTGTTGGTTCCTGAAAAATAACCGCAGTTTTCCAAGTGAATCAATTTGCAAAGCACCACATAACAATGCACAATAATTAATCACAACATGTCTCTTGTGCAGACATACTTTCTTCTTGGTGGTCATACTGTCAATCCCAGATAATGTCATGCTCATGGTATTATTCAGATTGTCTAACTTAACTCTGATCCCCAAGCCATGCCACTGGCAGAAAATTATATCAAATGACCAGGAATTGGACAGCACCTGAAGATGGAATCTTCTCTTGAGCCTCTCGCGTATCAGCAATCCTCTCGTGAGGAGCTTCCAATTGTCGAGTACCTTCTGCTGTCTCTTGTCCGCCTCCTTCTGCCGCTGAATGGCCTGGTCCTCTTCCCAAGCTGCGACCAAAATATCCTTGTGTTCTTCGCAGACGATCCATCCTTGAAGGCTGGAAAGGAAGAAAACTAGCTCAAGATTTCAAAAAGCAAAACCAAAACATCGCTACGAGATGAAACTGTATCACGTCCGATATTTTTAAATCGTCTTAAAACCTATATTTTTGAACAATCAGCCGAGGTGCGTTAGGTTTAATCGTGCCTTTGAACGTTGAAATGAAATGAAGCCCGGATACCAAAAAATTTCCAGGGCCACATTTTGCAACCAAGAATGCCACCAAGTAGTCTCACATTAATTTAAAAAAACTGGCTGATCAATGACCTCTGGAATACTAACATTGGAACATTGAATCCACTGTGAAAGTCCCATCCAACCATTGCAGGAGCTACATCAATGTTGAGCTTTTTGGCAACTCTACCAAAACCGGACATTGTCTCTGCAATGTTCACATCAAAGCAAGCATAAAGTAAGTCCAGAAAGCACCAAATGACACAAATCACGTTTAAAACATAAGCATAGAGCTGTAAAAATATTACGAGAATCTTTCTAGATGGCAAAGAGAAGGTAAAGTGCTTACCGGGTAAATATACAGTCCCTCCGGGAATCATCCAAGGCTTAAATACTTCCACATTCCCATAGTCATTCTTGGGAACTTTTCCCTAAAAAAGCAAAGAACCTGTTTCCATATGTAAAAAAGAAACATTTCTACAATAAAAATCTCTAATTCCAAATTCACTTTCCAAGCAAATTTAAACTACAGCAAAACTTCATTATAATATACATACTGGGTCTGTAAAATTGTGTACGTTATATCCAAGGTATGTTATATCCAATACCATCCAGCACAGTAGCACATCACATTGCGGTATGTTATAACCAAGTATATATATGCTATAACCAAGTCTGTTCTAATGAAGTTCTACTTAAACAAGAAGCACTCTGTCTTGCTGTTACAGAGCATAAATACAACATTGGGCAGAAGAATAAATTAATAAATAATATAATAAATTCACAAATAATGATAAAATATAAATGAAAAAACTGAAGATAAGTAAAAAAATTCCAAAAACATGTCAACAATAATCTTTCTAATCCACCCCAAAATTTTGAACCATTCTTACTTACTTCAACTGCTGGCAAAGGAATAAACTGCTCAGTCTGCCACAAACCATACAATGGCAGTCTCAGGCTATCATTGAATTCCTTTGGTTTATTCTAGAAAATGTTTGAAACAAATTATTAATAAATGCTAACAAACAAGAAATATTGAAATGTAATGGCATATTTAGGATGAATAACATAGGATGACATTGGAAAGTAGATTTATTACAGCAAAATAGTTCTGTTCTCTTGCCTCTCCATTAAGTAACTCACTGTTATTGTCAATAATTATCTATAGTTATTGTACACGCAATAATAACGTATGTTTCTGTATTAATTACAGGAAAAAATAACATCATACAACTGTGATTTTATCCATTGATGAACTGCAATGCATCCAATATAAGTTAACTTGTCCTAAGTAAAGACCCAGTATCAGTATTAATGTTATTAATGTTATTGTTATTAATGTTATTGTTATTAATGTTATTAATGGTATTAATGTTAAATCACAGACAATATTTCAACATTCTATAAAACAATCAACAAATTTGCACTATCCAAACTGTGTTGAAAAGTTATGATTTTAAAGCTCTGAAATATTAAAAGCATATAAACTGACCCACTTTGGCCTTGCCTTGACAATTTTATATGGTTCCTCTCCAATCTGAAAACAAAACCAGCAAATGTTATATTAACAGTAACAGGCCCAATGCAAAATACCCGAGTTCAAGTTACTTTTCTTTAAGAATAACTGCACAAAATGTCACAAGAGAACCTTTTATAGAAAAATCAATGGTGAAATCACTCACTCCAATTCTATAGGTTAGTAATTTTTAAATATTATCTAACAAACGTTGAAAATGTGCTGTCTATTAAAAAGAAGCCACACCCTGACAAGGCGTCCTTCCAACAACCACTTTTCTTTGGCATGAAGCTGTCGAAAAGAAATCAAAAAGTATTTTAAATTATCCATTAAAACAATAATTCCATTTATTACTTTTATTTCCATATGGCACAACCGAGAGAGAGCTTTCAAATTTAAACGTTAAAATATATTTTTTTAAACCTAATGCTGGCATTCAAGCATGGAAGAAAAGACTAATAAACACCATTCATACTATGCAAAAGCAGTGAATAGGGCATGTTCTGAGAGAAGAATTATGCCAACTAAGATAAGCACTGGAAGGAAAGATGAATGGGAAAGCACAGAAAGGGCGACCAAGGACATCGATGCTGGAGTGGATGGTTGGCACTATGGAAAAAACCTGAAGATAAAAGCTCAAGATAGAGAAGAGTGGCGACGCTGGAGTATGGAACCTGTCTTTGGACAGAGCATCTGAAGAAGAAGAAGACGAAGAAGAAGAAGAAAAAGAAGAAGAAGAAGAAGAAGAAGAAGAAGAAGTGAAGAAGAGAGAGAAAAAAGAAGAAGGAGGAGGAGGAGGAGGGAGGGAAGAAGAAGAAGAAGGAGGAGAAGAAAAAAAAAAAAGAAGAAGGAGGAGGAGAAGAAGAAGAAGGTGGAGGAGGAGGAGGAGGAGGAGAAGAAGAAAAAGAAGGAGAAGAAGAAGAAGAAGCATGATGCTAAGGTACTAAGGCTCGATTCAGATGCATGACAATTGATCTGATACCAACATTGGCACCAAGAACAAGTTACAAAGTCTGAACACAACAGATTAAGGCAATTTACACATGCACCGTGATTCACAAATTCTGTCGTCTAAGGTTTCCTTTTCTAATAAGCAGACAAGAAACTCACGCAGTGAACACTTTCTCTCGGATAGACCGGTTCTCCACGAATGTGGCCTACGACTGGAGCAGCCGGTGGATAGATGGCCTCGTATTTGAGCAAATGGCGCCTCAGTGCATAGCTGTTGAAAAACAGACGATCACAACCAACGTCACCACAAAACAAACACTGAATTGGATATGCAAAAAACAGACTTAATTGAATGGCTGGTTGGAATAAGGAGGTAACTGTATCCGACCCCCAAGTATCAATAACAATAAAATTATGCATTTACTTCCTTATTTCACCGAACCTTCAACTGATGTTTTGGTCACTTTTGGTAAACTTCTTATTTCTCTTGGCCCTTCAATTGACAACCTCACCATTAAGGTGGTAACTGCATTTAACTCCTTATTCCACCCAGCCATTCAATTAGCTACAAAAGTCTAGAGAATTCTCTTTGAGAAATTATTTTCCGTGAACCTGGTTTGGTCTTGATAAATCTGTTTCATCTTGGCAGATAATTAATTAACGTAAATCAGGGTTTAGCATCAGCATCATCATAAACTGACCATAAAGCAACCAACATAACTGATAAGTCTGAAATAAATGCTCACTGGCATAAAATCTGCCCGGTGCTGATAAATTTCCCAGAAAGATTTCCACAGATAACATTTTTTAACAAGACCCAGATCATATGGGTACATGGCATCTGCCTTAGCCTAAATAGCAGCTTTCTTCCACAGCATTAATCAAATACAATTCAAAATACAATGATGAAACAGCCAGCATATGTCATTTACCTGTTTGGCTTGGCCTATCTCTCTTAGATTGCTGCCCCGCTGATATGACTGACCTTTCCGTCTTGACTTGGCTCTAATTCTGCATGGATTTGGTAAGCCATCATCTGATCAGGCCCGTCTTATACCTGTGTGGGGCCCCGGGCACCTGGCGACCTGCGGGGCCCTAGATGTGAAGATCAAATGTTGACAAGCAAAAAAAGGCCATCTCCAAACGTTTTTGGGTGTTGACAAGCCAAAAAAGTTTGCGCGTGGGGCCCCTAAGATGCGCGGGGCCCCGCGCACTGTGCCCGATTTTTTACACGTAAAGACGGGCCTACATCTGATGCCCTAGGCATTATGATAGTGGTACCATAGAAGTTGAATGAATGATTGATTGATTGATTGAGCAATTGAAGTGTGAACGTAAACTCACAGAGGATGATTTTTGAAATCTGATATGCTGGTTGGCAGTGGCTTCTTCAAGAGATGTTCTGAAATAAAATTATCCATTCAAAAATAATACCAACACGACAGGAAAAATTCACCCACCCATCACATCAAACGATTCGCATAAAAATCTTCCATAAAAACTATTAAATTGAATATTATGAAGCATCAAATATATCAGGAAAGAAAAATGAACCGCGCAGGTCTGTGTCTTCCTGTGTATTTCTTTCCGACAAATCATTTTGAAATGGCTGCAAAACCTTCTTCCACCAGACTTCGTCAATGCGAACTTTATTCCTCAGTGACATCCAACCAGCAGCAAATTTTGCGGTAACGTCCTTGACATTTCCATCTGGAACAATTGGCCACAAAAGTATTCAGATGTCTGTCTGTGAGTAAAAAATCTGTTAGAAAAATTTTATGCCTCTTGTTTCATAGAGTCCTTGCTTACTACCTCCTCCTCCTTCTCCTCCTCCTTCTACTACTACTACTATTGCTACTAGTACTACTTGGGGGCGCAGAAGAATCTGACCTTAGGCATAGCATAGCGATACTGGGCAAGTTGTTTACCCTTAACTTGCTCTGCACTAAAATTCTTCACTTTGTGAATCACGTAACGTTCGTTAACAGCCATATCATAATAATAGTAATAATAATAATAATAATAATGTGATTTAAAGTGGTTTAATAATAAGCAATAATGTGTGACAATGTGTTGTTTCTTTGATGCCTTTATGTTCGTTCATAATAATAATAATAATATAGTAATAATAATGCCTTAATAATAATAATAATAATAATAATAATGATATGATTATGATGATGATGATGATTATTATTATTATTATTATTATTATTATTATTATTATTATTATTATTATTAAAGCTTAAGATACCCAAATAATGCTCAGGTCAAATGAAGTTTAGAAACATCATCGGCTGCTAATTAAAGACATTGAATCTCAGTAATTAACCGCACTGAAAATCATGCAGAATAATGTTATCTTACTCACCATCTTGCTCGTCTTTCTGGCAAACCAGGACAATTCAGATCAAACAGGCATCAAAATCATCATCAGTGCCACCACCACCATCCATAATAGTTTTCACCATTTCCATCAACAGAAGTATCAGTAATACTGGAAACAGCCTATGAACTTTCTGGCAAACTAGGACAATTCAGATGAAGCTCAGGACCATTCACACCTAAAAAATCATCATCATCATCATCATCATCATCATCATCATCATCATCATCATCATCATCATCATCATCATCATGCCACCACCATCCATTATAGTTTTCACCATTTCCATCAACAGAAGTAATACTGGAAACAGCCTATTAACTAGAAATTATAAATAAAAGTAAACAAATGCAGCATAAAGGGAAATTATTGTCAAAAAAGTCTAATTAAGCTCGATAACATACAGATCCATTTTGTTCTTCATCCAGGTAAATTTCCATCCACCAATCAGTACCTGCCATCAGAAAAAGAGAACCATGTACCATCAACCAGAGAAATTCACTGCAACAGACTTGGTTACAATTTACCACAATTTACGGTCCAGTGTGATGTGCTACCGTATTGTATGGTCCAATTATCGTTAGGGCTCCTGCGGGAATTGAACCCGCGACCTTCTGCTTCATCGTTCAGTGTTGTTACCACTCATCTAACTTCCCGCCCCAAATTGGGTGGTAATGGACATAAAGAACCTCAGATATAACGCACTAAATTTTACAGACCCGCTAAATACTTTATAATGAGGTTCTACTGTAGTTTCATTCAACGTTTGAAAGGAAACTTTCTTCTCCAATTATCCAATTATTTTTAACACGACATAAAATATCAAAGGAAAAGTTCATTTATTTTAAACTTCAAGCAGTAAATCAAAATGTCTCACCTGAGGATTTTGATACGATCGTAAAACGGTCCTCGTCTGAGATTTGGATTACACTGGATTTTCTTCTCACAGGCTTAGTACTGCTGTTCTTTCGCTGAGATTTCTTCTTTCGGAAAATTACATAGGAGTCATCAAAATCTTCCTCCGAACTACAAAAATCGGCCGATTCAATTTCTAAGGCAATGAAAATACTGACAATGCTAATAGATCACAAAAAACACCAAAATTCTTATAAAATCTGCAATACTTCTACTCTCCACAAGAATTTTTATCCTTTAAAATAAAACGATTCAAATTCTGAAAACAGCAAGAACATTTTACAGATGCATCAACATAAAATATCGTTAAACCTATCTGTTTTCTTTTTCTTTGATTTTCTTTTAATCTCCAAATCAGATTCAGAGTCGTTTGATTCGAATTCGTCCTCGGATTCGCGAATCGTCTTCTCTCTTCCATTCGTCGTCTTTGCTTTCCTCCGTGGACTCGTTCTCGTCTTCGTTGTAGTTGACTTTCGAGGCACGTCGCCTCGGCCGCTGGTTCTTCATCTTACCGATATTCCCGGCAGAACGAGACAAGCTCGGTCGCTGGTCTTCGGGAATAGCCGCAAGCGATCATCGAGGGAAAGCTCAGACGCCGATCGATCGAAATCGCTTGAAAGATCGTCTTTGCACCGCTGTGCATTGCTTCCTTCAGTGCTTGATCCCGATTCAGACAAAAGTGAAGGGCATTTTGTGTCTTTACTTCCTCTGTTCTCAGTCTTTTTAGCGATATTCTTTGTCTTCTTGGTTTTTACAGTTGACATTGATGCATTCTTGGTTGGTTGAGTTTTTCTCTATTCGTCAAACAGAGAAACAGATTGCCAATTACCAGTACACTCGAATATAACAATTCTTTTATTACAACTTAACATAAGAAAGATAACTGAAATCCATTCACATCTAAAAGCCAACCCAAACAAATAAATCAGACATGGTTAACCATTCACATACAGTTACTAATGTTCACTTTATAAGAACAGTTTAACACCTTAACCGTTTATTTAGCTGTAACTCAATGTAAAATGGACGGATATATCCGGGATCCCCAGTTCAGGGGGTTAAAAAGAACCGATTTCAAAAGGTATAATTTTTTAAAATCATATATCTCCGGGCCCTTCAAGAGAAATTCCGGACTCCTTGGCAAAGCAGTCACTGGCCCCTAAAATTTAAAAAAGTTTTTGATGGCCTCAAAAATGTTCAATGATTTTCCAAAAATATAAAAAACTGTGGAAAAGTAGCAACCTTTTTTTGGTTGCCAGACTTCTCAAGACATTAAGCATGCAATGCCTATTACGCCTCCCCCCAGCACCTCCACGACGTTCATAGTAATAAATGCTATTACATGATATAACTTAATTTTATTGTGCACCCACCCGACCCCCTACAGATCATCGCCGGGCCCCTGGGCATTTGCCCCCGCCCCTCTCGGCGGGTCTGTATATCTCACCAGATCTGATGGCTTGAAGGTAATCGGCTGTAGTGCGTGGATAAGTCAAAAAATTATTGGAAGGCCATAATGTAAACGCTAAAAAAAAAAAGAATAATGACAAACATCTGTCAATAATCAAGAGCAAATTATTACAAATCAATAATTAATAAGTTCAATAATAAGTTCAATCCACACAAGCACTTATTAACCCCTGAACTGGCTACAGCATTTCACAGGTAGCTATTCAAACATGCTTGGAATAATGGAGGGTGTCAATAAGAAAGGAAGACCACACAATGAATGGTGTGACAAACATTGTTAATAATGGTCATTACAAATCAGTAATTAAGGATCTTAGTCACAGAGCAATTAACAGGAAAGAATGGAAACATACTGTAGAGATGGCATTATACATCAACGGGCGATGAGCCCACGATTAATGATTGTGCTATTCAAACACTAGATTACGTACCTAAGATTAATAGACAACTACCGGAAATCTTACAAGCAAAGCACAAATATGTGAGATATCACTTACTTACCTGCATTACCTCGCTCTAATGCTATTTGGATTTGGTGCACCATCGGCTGATGCCCTGGGCATTATTATAGTGGCGCTATAGAAGTTGATTGATTGATTGATTGACTGCATAAACTACTGATCAAACAGTTGTTTTTATCTGTAATTATCAGACTTAACCCCTTAACTGGGCAACTATTTGTTACTCAATGTAAAATGGACAAGCATTTTTATCTATAATTATCAGGGTTAAAAGTAAAGAAATCATAAAAAAGAAAAATGCAAATTACAAAGAACCAGCTTTACATTGGATTTAATGACGATATCCTCACCAAGATGAATTCTTGTTCAGTTTCTTGCAAACTGTTGAGAAAACCGAGACAAAAGTCTGTCGTCCTGAAACAGGTATTTTACATCCACGCCTCATTAAAAAATGTCCTTTTACATTTTAGAAGATGCTCATCAGCTTGAAATACAATTTCAAAAATTTTCCACATAGAATCAAATTTGATGCAATGATAAACAAACATCATGGATAACTTTGTGAGAAAAAAACCCAGGAAACATGGCTTGCTCAACGGAAAAGAATTAGAAGGAAAGACATAGTTGTAAAGCAAAAAAATATTTCCAAATTAGATATTAGATAAGATTAAAATTGTTTAATGAATAAACAAAGATTAAAATTGTCTAATGCATATTCATGGGTAATCTTCTAGAACATTACAATACACACCAACTGTTCTGTCATTTGGGCTTCTTGATCTTCGTTCGTCTCAATGGGAATGGTTTTCCTGAACCACTTTGTAAACTGCGACAGGGTTGACAACGTCCAATTTTCAGCCTTTCGATCACAAAACTGCGACGGAACGAGAGACAAAGCAACCGACTTCAGCAAAGAGCTACGGCAGACGGCGTTCACGAACTGGCCGTGAGAGAGAAGACAAAGCAGGTGAACCTACATAAATTACCATACGATTCAATGGCTCAAAGTTAGTCACATCCTACAGTCTGTCAATCACACTAAATGATATAATGATATTGATGATTATGATGATTATGATGATTATGATGATTATGATAATAATAATAATAATAATAATAATAATAAGAAGAAGAAGAAGAAGAAGAAGAAGAAGAAGAAGAAGAAGAAGAAGAAGAAGAGGAAGAAGAAGATGAAGAGGAAGGAGAAGATGAAGAGGAAGAAGAAGGATGAGGAGGATGAGGAGAAGGACTAAGATGATGACGATGAGGAGGAGGAGGAGGAGGAGGAGAAGAAGATGATGATGATGAAGAAAAAGGAGGAGAAGGAGGAGAAGAGGAAGAAGAGGAAGAAGAAGAAATCTTCAAGCTCCAAACCATATTAAACATGTTGCAGCAGACCTTGTGAGCATTTTCTTGGGTCTCTGTTCGAAAGCGATTCAACTGACGTCTAAATATGTCCTTTATGTCAACTTTCCCCTTTTTCCTACAGACAAATTGCATAAAACCTACTCAGAGCAATTTCAGTGGTGAAAAGATAAGTAAGTAAGTAAGTTAAATCTCTTGGATTTATATAGCGCTTTGGAACCTGCTAAAACGATGCAACTTCTGGTACAGTCACTTGCAATTCAATCAAATTATTCTGTACAGACAATGAAATTTCCAAAACATAAAAGATACAGGAATGAACCTGAATGCTGTAAAAATTCTCATATGAGAGATAACAATGGATTTGAACTCACTAATTTTTATTGCTCCAGTCTAATATTTAAGAAAATAGAGGCAATTTGGAACCTTTTGGTCATTAGATCGGAGGTTTTCAGCGTAATCTCAACCGGTCTGTCTGGTATCTGTGTCTGCCAAGAGTCCTCTGTTTCAACCTCTGGAAGTTCTAAGAAATCAACAAAATCAGAAATAATAATCAGATTTTTTAAAATAAATATTTTAATACAACTAAACGGTATCGTGAAAAGCAATGCAAAAATGCACAGCGGCACGCTGGGTAATTGACATTCTGGGGTTTCACATCGCTCAAAATAACCCGTGTAATACCAAACATTTTCACTCAGTTTATTTCTCCAGCCATTTCTAGTCATCAATCTTACTCTAAAGTCCGAGTTCCAACAATAAACTAAGGACTTTGTTTAAATTGTGTGTGGCTGCATTGTCAGGCATTTAACATGAAATATTGATAAGATTATGTAGAACAACATCAGGTTAGATGGAACTACAACGAACCTCATGCTGTTCTGGACTTCTCTGTACAAGCTGCATTTGCAAATAATTGATTAAAATTAACTTAAAATGTAAAAATTTGTATCACAAACCCTCAACTTCTTCCCATTCTGATTCGGAATCAGAAACCAATTCATCTGGGTCGTTGTTTTCGGCAAAATTCTTCTCATCTTCAGTCTTCTTTCCGCTTCCTCTTTTTGACGTCGCTGCTCTAGTCTTTGAACGGCTGTCAGAAGATTTCTTAGGTCTTTTCTTCCTATTTTCGTCATCCTCAGTCGAAGACCTCTTTGCCGGCTTCTGGGTGCGCTTTTGCGGCGACTTCAGGGTGCGCTTTGGTGGCTTTTCGGGCTCTGATAAAAACTCATCATCAGTTTTCTCTACTTTTTTTGCAAGAGGCTTTATCTCTCCAATTAAACTGTCAGACTTCAACTGTTTTCCTTTCCTTGATCTGCTTACAGTTCTCTTCTGACGCGACACCTCACTTCCCGATGCTGCGTTTAGTTCCTCCCGTTCGGCAATATTGCCTCTTTTTCTGCACTGGAACGCGCTTTCTCTGATCTGCTTTGCGAAGAATCTGCACCCTCCCCTCCACCGAGGAAATACTTCGAGCTGATCACTTCCTTCTGCTGTTTCTCCCTTTCTTTGTGACGAACTGCGGTTGTCTCCTTCTTCTCCAGTAACTTTCGTCGTAGCTTTTTCGCTGGGCTTAGGCCAGAAGCCATTACATTTGATTTAGATTTGGTTTTACCGGTAATTTCATTTCGCAGCCCACTGGTTTCCTCAGAATCTCCGCTCTTCCGGTGTCTTCTCTTCTCCAATTCACTATTCCTGCCATCTCCTCCTCCTCCGTCAATTTCAACCGAAAATTTCTTTCGTCGACTCGGCGGCATTCTCCAGAGAATTTCAATCACCTGGCGATAACAACCAAATTATGAAATTTTAGAGTGTCATCATCACTTAGGTTAATTGTGTGGCTCAGAGGAAAAATGGTGTATACCTCATAAAAAAATTATGAGAAATCAGCAGGCAAATTTTATTAAATATAATACTGTATGACTAAATATAAATAGTTTCTAAATCATTTTCCACAGGAACACAGTAATTGTCATCAGTTAAGGTGAATGGTACAGTGATTTCTATTGGTTAACGTTAGGCGTTAACTCAATTATGAAAATTGAGGATAAGTTTTTCCTCAAAACAATTATTTGGAAAACTGAAAGTCAAAATACTTGTAGGCTAAAGATTATTACGCATTAATACGGGTAAGTACAGTGGAGTGGCAGCAATATGGCTCAAATGGCTTACAGAAAGGAACTTCTAAGTAAGATTGAGGTGGGGCCCCACAGCACAGAGTTATGCTACTGGATTGAGTGGCTTGCAAATCTTGGGGGCAATCAAAAACGTGGATGATCCCAGATCTGAAGGGGCTGGGTTATCGGATGCCTTGAGAGCTTACTTGGTAAGTTTCAGCCCCAATCTTATATGAACTGTCTTCCAATGTTTGCGCCTGAAATGGATCATTCTGTATCTCTTGCATCTGTGTGTACATCCGCGCGAGGACTTTATATGGCATAGACGAAGGCTGAATGAGAGAAATTTAAAACCTTAAAGGGCAACACAAAATGAATAAAACAAAATAGGTGCTATATAAATTAAGGCAAGACTGGACGACCACAGATACGATCGAGATTAGATGAGCACAGTGCAATCAAATACATACGTTATCAAATCAGCGACAGCCCTTTTCGATCATAAGTCGCTATTCTATACATTTAACGTTTTTAATTTCCTTCTAGTTTAGATTTTAAATAGTTTTTAGTTACAAAACTCAATGAAAACAAAAAACTGATGATTTGCAAAACACGAGGACCGCCTCCATCAGCTGCTGAAACTCCACAACATACGATTATATAGCGCCATATATTTATCGCTGTAATTATAATTATTATTGCTATGTCCTTCTATAACATCAGTTCTAATATTCGAAAATATATCAGCCAAATCCATCTGCCAAAGATCCGGTCATTCCGGAGATCAGTAGAGTAGGAAAAAGCAAGACAGAAACCATGGAGGGAAAGCCAACTAGAATATGCATTTGTCTTTTAGTAAGTTAAACGAAATTTGTATAGCCCTGTTATTTAATTGACGCAGTACCCCAGGTTACTCACGAGCGCTCAATCTGGACAAAATCCAAAGTCTGTATTCCATAGTGGACTGGGCAATAAGTCTGAACAAGAAAGTACAAACTTGTAAATTTATATAGCGCTGTGTGGATAGTAGTAATAATGTGATTTTAAGTGGTTTAGGAGGTTAAGTAAACCTGTGTGAAAACCACTGATGTAACCATCTGCATTCAATAACCTAGTTTATCAAGATAGTACCAGAGTAGGTGCTTATTAATTTTGTCATATGGGGCTGTATAAAACTGCAAATAGCAAATGAAAACTCTGGGTCCCCATTTTGCCTTTCACTATAATTGCACACAATTGAGTCCCTAAACTAGAATTAAAAATTCTGACACTCAACCATTAGAGGTTATCTCTAATGATCACTGATAATCTAATCAATTGAATTCAACAATCACTCTAACTGCACAAGAGTTTTTTTAAACCAAACAACCATAATCAAATCTCAAAAAGATAAAGAAAATCAACTCAGATTATAATCAACAGCAAATACAATTCCAATCGCTTCCTTCAAGTAATTAATCAACATGCAAAATGGAATGTCAAGCTGATGAGATACACCAATGCATACGCAATAAAAACAACATTAAACTCAAAACACAAACCAATCGTCATTTTATGAGTGATTAAACAGAAAGTCTTTTAGAAAAATTAACTCTTAAGACTGGACAACAGCCAAAGCACCAATTACCGTCAGAAGTCAAAGGCAATGTTATTGCTTAAGAATTAAAATACACAAATCGAACAAAAAGTCCGTTAGTAAACTCTATCATCATAATCATCACAAAATATGTTCGGCCGTAGTGAAAAATCCAACGGCTTCAAATTGAAAATTGAAAACTTTGCAGCTGTGTGATTCTTGAGTAGAAAAGTCTCGGATCCGCTCGAAAGAGTGAAAACCGGTTTTGAGTTGATGCTCAGAATGAAGTGATTTCAGGCTCGTCCGGGCAGGCGTCGGAGCCGTCTTCTGCCACCCCGTCAAGAGTGAAAGTGGCCGTCGTCTTCTGCGCAGACGATGAGTCAGCGGAGTCCATCGCTCCGCCCATCGACGCGTTCTCGCGGTTCGCGCGCAGTCGATTGAACTGCGCCTCGTAACCGGCAAACGCCAACACCTGTAGATAATCAACCGATCGGGAAAAACAGAGAAATAAAACAATCCAAAAATCAATCATTTCCTCGTAAACTAAAATGAAGTCATCACACGCACGTCACAGTTGAATCGCTCACTGTAACTGGTCAGAAATTACAGTTGGGGCTCATCCATATAGTACATACTGAGGGAAAAAAGGCATACTTAAACTCCCCCCATTGCACACACCATAAGTACGCAAAATCTCTTAAATCCAACCCCCCCCTGCGCCCTCTTAATCAGTGCGTACGTACTACATGGATGGACCCTTGTGGCATATTACCAGCACAAGTACCAAACTGCACGCTTTGGCAACACCAAGTATTCTATAAAATGGGAGCAATATAAAACATTGTATTATTTTTCACTGAACTCCACGTTTGTTGAATTCTATAACAGAAATGACTGGTGAGACATTTTTTATGACTAAAAATGAGACATTTCAACATTTTGTTCCAACCTTGTCCTTTAGCTGCTGACATTTATGAAGAGCAACTGTGAACATGAGCAGTGCATCGTTCAGCCATGGAACTGTGCATTCCAACTGACAAATGTAACAATCAATCAATCAATTAATAAATCAATCAATCATTATATGTAGGTAATAAGTAAAGAAAATTGTAACCATTGCTCCACACCAAGAGTTTCTAAAGCTCCACACCAGGAGTTTCCCAACTTTTTCTTTTCGTGACCCAGTAATTTGTACACCTTCCCCTTTGTGGGCCAGTAACACTTTTACCGATGGCCTACGTCCCAAAAGTCTGAAGTCTGATGGGCTTTTTGCCCATCAGTCTACATTAAGAAAATCTACATTAAGAGAATTTTTACATTAAAAAGAAACACTAAGGAGACTCAAGTGTACTCATATTACAGCTAAGTATTCTCAAATCACAGACAATAAATTTTAATAATTCAATTTATTATTTATTCAAATAATTGTATTATTGTAATAAAGTACCTGATATCGAGTTCCAGCATCCACTTTACTCTGTGAATTTGATGATGACAGATGATTGACAGACAGTATCAGTTTCTGAGCTTGTATGTAGAAAGCAGCGACGGTGTCCTGAGGTAAAGGAGGTCTGAACACCTTCTGAATTGGCTAAACAAAATGAACTGAGATATACTTTGCAATATTATCTCCCCCAAAAAAAAAAAGTTCAGTTGCTATAATAAGATATACAGAAATCTTTTTAGAATTCACTGTCTAAAGGGAAAACAAATTTGTGACTCCAGGATGAAACCAAAGCAAACTTTATTTCTGTGTTTACTCACTGGTGAAATATGACTCACATCATCGTCATCATCATCGTCGTCATCATCATCATCATCATCATCATCATCATCATCATCATCATCATCATCATCACCACCACCATGATCACTACCATCATCAGGTTCTCTGTCCTGAGACAGGTTTGTGGCTCCATTGTTTCCATTCCTCTCTGTGCCTTGCCTCTTCTTTGGTTTCTGCATAGGTTTTGTGAGGCTGCTCGGTCTTCATCATCGAGTAAAATAGCATCATTCTTGGTCTTTCTTTTGTCTTTCTTCCTGATACACTTCCCTCAATTACTGTTCTCAACAATGATTCTCCTTTCAGTAGACGTCCAATCCAGTTCCTCTGTCTTCTTTTGAGTATAAAAATACTTTAATTAACCCCTTAACCGTGTATTTAACTGTAACTCAATGTAAAATGGACGGATATATCCGGGATCTCCAGTTAAGGGGTTAAATTCGGTTTTAATGCAAAATAGATCCATCTTGTACTCACACTGCATGAAGATTTAGTCAGATCAGGAGGCTGAAACTTTGGCAGGCAAATGCATTCTCTTCCAAGTCTTAGAAAACCAATCAGATCGTCAACAAACTGAAAAAGAATAGAGTAACTACGCACGTAACAGAAATCAGAAGTAGATTTCCAACTACAACAATTTCAGAACCATCTCAGAGAATCACTTAATTGCATAGCCATGGGAACACAGGAACCCGGGCCCCTGTCCATTCAGATTGGGACCGGTCCTTAGATCTGGATTTATGCAACACCATTGAGTAGTTTGGGGGTTGAGGGGGAGGGGGAGATGTAGTATCATTATGAAGGAAAAAAGTACAAAGTGCTGGAGATTGGCACAATGACGTTTATTTTTGTTCATCGTGGTTTTTCCACCAGAACACCTGAAAATGTCGAAGTCCACCCTCACCCCACCCCCATTCCCAAATCTTGGCTACATCACTGGAATTACTTGACAGAGTATCAAATCCAAAGCTTAAAATTCAACAGATGACATTAAAATTGAACAGCGTCAACAAAAGCGGTGCCTACAAAAGTGGATGATGCGATTGCAACTGAAGAAAACGTTGAAACACCGACTCACAGACAAAACTCGAGCACCAGATGATAGTGATGATGATAACATGGCCGCACTGCTTTCGATGGTAGATAGAGCACGCTGAAGATGATTCCCAGCATCTTGAATCTGAAAGATCAGCGTAAAAAAATTGTATTATTATTATTATTATTATTTACACAATTTATATAGCGTCGTATGCATGGCATCTACCAAAGTCAAAGGCGCTGTACATATTAAGTATATGTACACACATCACTGCAGCAATTTTCAATGCCTTAAATTCCTGTTTAAGAGATGATAAGCGTTTGAAGCTAGCAAAAAAACTGTTTTCAACTCACAGCCAGGGGCATAGCGACGGGAGAGGGTACATATATATATGTGTGTGTGTGTGTGTGTGTGTGTGTGTGTGTGTGTGTGTGTGTGTGTGTGTGTGTGTGTGTGTGTACGGTAATCACCTGATCAGTTATGCATTCTGCAATACAATTAAACAGTCAGCAAGTCCCACATAAGTTAAGAAGAACGGTCTCACCTTCTCCACCTGCCTTGGAGAAGAAGGCAGAGGAGGTGAGAAGAGCAAAGAGGAAACAGAAATCAGTGCGACAAATCATCTCACCTGCTGAAGCTTCCACGGATTTTCCGGATGAATCCTCGTCTGATAAATAATAACGGGTTGCTTCTGGAGTCTAATTCCCAGATCCTATTCATGGCAGAACAAAGCCAGAAACAACATGCTAATGGAAAAAATGAGTGCATGCTGAATGCAAAAAATATTCGATGACTTCTATTCAATACCGAAACTATACAGTAGAACCTCGTTATATCGAACTCGCTTATATCGAAATCACGTTTATATCGAAGTTTGAGCGCCGCTCCCGCCAAAACAGTGTTAATGATACAGGAATCGGATATATCAAACTCGGATATATCAAAGTATTTATCACGGTCCCTTGAACTTCGATATAACGAGGTTCTACTGTATTTCGTTGACTCCGCCGCACCCACCAAGACTCACAATTACTACAAATAAAACTGAAAGTGCTTTTTTGTCAGTCCTAAAGACCATGGATATAAAGATAGGCCAGGTACAGTAATTTGATAAAATAACACTACAGTAGAACTTCAATATAACAGACTTAGCTATTATGCTATATAATTAAGGGTGCCAACAGATACCTGGGCATCAGTTGGCATCCTATTACCTGGGCAGTAAAATTTGGCATAGGTACCCATGGAAACATGACCTTATGTTAAACTTTATTTATTTTATTTATTTATTTAAATTTAAGATTTATGTGGTAAATCGTCCTAGGAGGACTACTTCAACACATTACATAGTACACATTACATAGTACATGAATAATTAATAGGATTAATATTTAATAAATAATTAATTAATTAATTTAATTTAATTAATTAATTTAATTAATAATTAATAAACTCCCCTTCAGATCCCAGCAAATAATGATAGAATCATATGTTGCTGGGATCAATGGGGTGACACCATTATGTAACACTCACCCTTCTCCCTTACAGTCATTAGTTGCCCGGACCAGGGGGGTGGTGGTGGTGTGACAAAACGGTTGAGGTGGTCTATCATTAGATGCATGGCCACAAGATAAAGTAAGAGGTCACAGTGGAGATTACGCTAATTTGGGTACCGGTACAAAATTTGGACAGGTACGGTGGAAGCTTAAAAAAAATTGACAGCCCTAGCTATAATGAATGTATGCTTGGTTATAAAATACTGCAATGGACTGTCCCATTTGAAGCATTAACATATTGGATGGGATATAACATACCTTGGATATAACTAATTAAATTTTAGAGAATTGCTAAGCGTGTTCAAGTTCTACTGTAGTCAAAATAAAATCTGAAATTCTGGTTTAACCCTTTACCTGTTTGACCCAAGAATACTCAACCATTTTACACCACGTTACAAATAAATTAATGGGCAAAGAGTTAATAGCATCAACAAACCGCTTCTGAGATATAATCTCCAGACAATGTAACCATACACTTTGACTGATGGATTCCACTGAAATACAGAAAATGGCCCACATTCAATGTCAACATCATTAACCCCTTAAGTATCACCCGTCATATATACCACAGACACCATACAACCACTGACAGCAAAAGGGTTAAGACAATATACAAAAACCGTGTTGGGTTTTAAAAATTGATCCACCCTCCCAGTTGAACACCTTAAAGCCATATCAATTTTTAACCCCTTAACTAGGGATCCCAGATATATCCGTCCATTTTACATTGAGTTACAGTTAAATACACGGTTAAGGGGTTATAAAATACATAACAATTTGCAGCATTGCTCACTTTGGACACGAAAGGAGAAACTTTTCAGGCTTCGTTCGACATTCCGCTGTCAAAACATTATCATTATTATCAATATTACTATAACCAGAATAACTGTGAATGCAATTATTAATATTAATATTGATAATAATATTAATAATATTAATAATAATAATAATAATAATAATTATTATTATTATTATTATTATTATTATTATTATTATTATTATTATACAGGACAATTTCTGGAGCGCCGTAAGCAAAGCTAAAAGGGTCTAAGTCAAAAGCGCTTTACAAAAATGATATGTGATATGTAAATGATCTCTAAGACAACTGTTAAGCACAACAAGGAAATAACAAAATGTCAAACCTGTACAGATATAATAAGAAGAAGAAGAAGAAGAAGAAGAAGAAGAAGAAGAAGAAGAAGAAAATGAAGAAGAAGGAGGAGGAGGAGGAGGAGGAAAAAAGGAGAAGAATTAAAGCAATAGTAGTAGAAATGTTAACCAATAAATCTTAGTACATGAAGGCAAACTTACTGTGATTGGAATTAATGTTAAAACACTTCAAAGTCTCCTGAAAAAGTAAAACAGCACAAATATGATTGGTAAAGTCAACAAAAAGGTCAAACAATAATGGCATATTAGTGCTAAAAAGACCAACCAATGAACTGACAATTTAAAACTCTACCAACTAAAGACAGATGCAAGCCTAATCAAAATTGACAAAAGAAATTCTGGATGAATGCTCAATCAAATAATAAAACTTTTCAAAAGCGCAAAAGTAAATAATAAAAAACAAACTTAAAAAGAAATCACAAGACAAAAATAGTTTTATAACCAACAAACCATGATTAAATTTCTCAAGTCATTCAGAAATTTTTTAACTTCTTCTCGCAGAAACCACTCAAATTCCCTGCACTGAAACATAAATGAAAGTAAAACTAAGCATCTAATACGTACAAAATAAGTAACTGCATTAATTAATTAAGCATCTAATATTTACATGATAAGTAACTGCAGTAATTAATTAATCATCTAGGCATGATAGGCAATGGCATCGCTGTCTTCGCTCATGTAACACTTTGACTGCTGAAGGAACTGCAGTTGTGATAATGGGGTGTCACAGTTCAACGGGTGGCGTGAAGTAGTCTCCGATTTTGCTACCCCATCTAAACCTACTTTGTGTCTCTGCTGCTACCCCATCCACTCTGGGATTCTGCCATTCTTCAGCCTGCCAATGGCTGCTTCTACCATGGGGTGTATCACTCCACACGCCATCACTTCATATAATCAGAACATTATCACCTTTTAGATCCAGTCTTAAAACTTACCCGTTTGCTTTTGTTAAATGCAACCTCCTGCTGAGCAGTGATATTTCCATTAATGGAAATGGAAATAGGAATGGAAATGGAAATCTTTTTGTGAGAGAAATGGAAAGTAGAAATGGAAAATAATTTGAAATTGAATTAGAAATAGGAATGGAAATGGTCTCACAAGAATGGAATTGGAATGAGAAGTAGAAATTATTTTTGAAGTAAAAACATTACTCAGTTAACAAAAATCAAGTGATCTATAAACTTAGTTTCTAAGCTCTATCTAACTACCTGATTGAGCTGATTCTATACTCTGCAATACAGTAGAGCCTAGTTCAATTTAGTTTATCTAGTATCTTTAGTCTGAGAACTCTTTGCCTCTTCAAGCAGGCTAAGCAGCGATCTATCTAGTCTATGTTGATCTCTATGTTTATTTACATTAATTTTATCAACATCCTGTGTAAAGTTCATTACGTTTTTGTAGTGTTAGTTTATAGTTGGTACTGTTATCACACTCTTGAAATGAGTTTGTGTAAGTTACTCGGTGGTAGAAAAAGAGATAGTGTATGGTGGCAGTTCTTTTCATATGATGATAGTTGTGATAAATCAACTTGTATGGTCGTGGATGACACTACCAAGGCTGTGTGTGGAACAAAAATTGCCGGCAAGAACACAAGCAACTTTGCTGCTCACATCAAGCGATACCACAAGGAGGCACACGAGATCTGTGTCAAGAAAGAACAGGAAAAGTTTCTGGCAGAAGTCAACCTGTAAAACGTGACATTTCTTTTAAAGTCAAATCACAGACTCTAAAAGAGTGTATAGACCGCCGTGTCCTGTCAGGCCTAAAAGATTCTACAGAGCATCACGCGGCGAGTTAAAAGTGTCATGAAAATGATCATTGGCACCAGTTGCCCGATATCACTGCTGGACCAGCCATCGTTCCGTGGCATGATAACTGTGCTGGATCAAAAGTTTAAGATGCCTGGTTTGTTTGATGTTTGTTTTTAAACTAAACATTATTTTCAGTTTGTCAGTTCAATTCACTGTAATTTATGTGATAAATGTTGGTATTGATATGTGAGTTAACTTCACTCGTGTCCAATCTAATTCTCAATACTGGCAGTGGCAGACCATCACTTGAGTTGATTTTTTTGCAAAAACAGTCTACAAAGCTGACTGTATAAATCTTCATAACTTGCAACTAGATTTGGGAAAACAACAAGTAGACATGAAAATCAGTTAGTCACAAGTTTGTATGCCTACAGTACACACTGCCAGTTGAGACTTGAGACTGTACTGGTATTGTAATTTGCAATAATAAAAATAGTTCAGCTAATAAACAAATACACAGAAATTATATGAATTTTTCTTAACTCAGGTTCTGCAAAGATGAAGAGTTTGATGAGAACGCAATTTGTCCTGAGCTCTGCTACATTAAATAATTTAAGCAAGGCTCGTAAGATCACCATTTGTCTGGATGGATGGTCAAAGAAATCACTGTCTTCTTCCTATCTTGGGATCTCGGCCTGTTACTATGACGTCACAGCAAATAAACCTAGACATTCATTCCTCAATCTTTGCAATATCCAGCACCCACACACAGGTGAGATGTTGGCGGAATGTCTGTCGCAATGCCTTCAACAGTGGGGTATTACTGAAAACAGGTGCTTGATCATCACCGACAATGGTGCAAACATGGTGAAAGCCATCAGACTGATGCAAGAGAAGACCCAGCAGAGTGCCATGTTGGATGAAGAAAATAATGATGGAACACGGCGATGATGATGATGAGAGTCACGAGGCTGTGGAAGAGCAAAAACATTGTGAATCAGGAAATAGGTGAAGATGAAACCAATGAAGATGCAGATCATCTAGATATTCAGATAATGATGAGACAGTTACAGACGAGATCACAGATATGGAGCCTGAAAACCAGTTTGATTTACCCACCCAAGTTCCATACCTGAGAATGCCTTGCATCTTGGACACGCTTCAGCTGATCATCAAGCTGCCATACTCGCATTATGATACTGTTCTGACTAAAACAAGGCATCTGGTTTCAAAAATAAGAAGATCGAGTGTTGCTGTTGAAAAGCTTGTCATGATATGTGGAAAATCGGTCATTACTGATTGCACCACCAGGTGGAACAGTACGTACCAGATGATTAAACGCCTGCTGTTGATAAAAATGACATCAACAACGTTTTTTGAGTGAAATGGGTAAATATAACAGTTGCACCATTTATTTTAATTATAGCATTTTAGAGTGGTCGTTAACCGTAATAATATTAGATATTTGCTTTTGGACAAGTCTGGCTTTGGCTGAAATGTGCAGCTTGTTGTACAATAGAAATCTAGTGGCAATGTGGCATGTGGGATGATGTGGCTATGATGATCAAATTTTGGGCTACTGCTCTGCTATTCTTAACTTCTAAGTAACCAGTCATGATTCATGAACATTTGTTACTTGAAGTGCATTATCATAATACTGACAATAACTTAATTAATAAATTTATCATATACTTTACTGTACAAGTGTACATTGCACAATATGCAAAGTTGTTTCAAATTATTTAAAGGATTGAATATGCAGTTGCTGTTAAATTACATAAACATTTCCTTGTGCATTTGTTTAGGCATTGACTCGCTTCTGGCTAGTGATTGGTTAAAACTACAAGAAGTGTCAACACTGCTCAACCCTTCGCTCTTCAGACTGATATCTTACAAACTGATGCTCAGTCTCTCTCCAGCATTATTCCATGCATACTGAATCTGGAGTGTCATCTACAGCAACACACGGCAGCTAAGGCAATAACCTCAAAGATGCTTGATGATCTCCGCCGTCGTTTTGCCACTCTGCTTTATCCCGATACTGAACACTTTAATCCAATTCCAGCAGCTGCATTTTTGCTTGATCCGGCGATGGCCCAAGCAATGATGTCACCAGAATGTGCAGTGCTGTTGCATGCTGCTAAGCTGTACATTGCAACAGTTTGTGAAAGCCAAAAAATTTCAATTCCTCAACTGATCCGTCACAACCTGATGATGCATCTTCATCCTCAATGTTGACTCCACTAAGTTCATTGCAAAGGTTCAAGTTCCTGGCTAATAAGATCCAGTCCAATCGACTTACCACAACAAGTGTCAGCAGCAATGTTAGCGAAAGGATGTGATACACACACAGGTCAACAATTACATAGCAGACATTGTGGAAGAAGAGATTAATGATGCATTCCTTTTCTGGGAACAAAAGCTTTCCCGATACAATAAACTGAGTGAACTGGCCCAGGACTTGATGGCAGCTCCAGCATCCCAGGCGTATGTGGAGCGTATATTTTCCCTCTGTGGCTTCTTGACCAATGGGGCGAAATAGAATGCATCAGTCACTGGAGATGAGAGCTTTTCTCAAACTAAATGCATTTTGATAGAAACTCAGATTAACTGATCTCGGCTGACTTGTCTGTTGCATAGGCTAGTAGGCTACTCAGTTAATTGTGCCACATGCTGACAATAATTCTGCTTTGCTTAAGTTGACAATTGACATTATGTTATTCTATAAGCTGTTGAACTATTCCAGTAAATTTTGGTGATTAATAATCGTTTATAAATATTTAGAAGTGAACTGGAAATTGGAATGGAAATTATTTGAAAAATGGGAATAGAATGGTAATAGAAATGGAAAATATTTGGGAATGGAAATGAGAATTAAATGGAAATTCAAGGACTTAAATGGAATTAGAATGGTAATTAGAAAATATTTCGAAAATGGAAATATCACTGCTGCTGAGCATGACTTCCCCCTCTGGTTTGACCTGGCCATAACTCGGATTGGATTTGGTGCGCCATCATTTTATGCCCTAAGCATTATCATAGCGGTGCCATTGAAGCTAAATTATTCAATGGATCTGATACACCGTCAGCTGATGCACTAGGCATTATTACAGTTGCGCCACAGGAGTTGATTATACGATTAAAACACCCGCCGCGTCCAATAATTTATAATTACATGATCTTCAACAGAATCAGTCGACAAAACTAGCCACTGCGATTAATAACCTACCATAACTTGAAGTTCAAGAGAACCAGTCGTTAGGTCGTCCTCCATTCTACTATAAGCCTATGTGCGACCTTCAATACGCGAGGCGCAACCTTAAACGACAGACGAAACAATAAACTTCAGAAAAGAATTAACGCTTGAAAAACTGAACCACCGCACAAACACAGAACCAAAGAAACGCTTTGACATATTTTCCAATTACTCTGTTATTAAATCATTTCATTTCTAAGTCCTTAGAGTCAAGCATAGAATACGCATATATTTCTAATTCTAGATTCTATGCTTGAGATGGTTAAAAAACATAGATTTTAACTTGGAGCAAGGATTTTAAAGCCTATGATTTCCAGGAAATAACTTTTGGACCCAGGCAGGCCAAGATCACCGAGCCAGGGACTCAGAGAGCCTCTAATAAAAACTCTCTGACAGAGCGAAGCTTAGACTGCTGTAAAGTGAATTGCATAATTGCGCTATAGAAGCTTATTGGCTAATAACTTTATTGCTTGGTTAGTTAGTCAGTCAGTCAGTCGGCTATTGCATTAGCTAGTTAGGAAATCTTACGCAAACTTGCATAATGAATTTCGGATTTCGTACAATAGCCAACATTTTATCGTTTTTTTCTGTCAAAGTTTAAATTATTTAATTAAAATCTATATGCGATAAACGTTTTAAATTGACTGATGACTGAAGATTTAACGTCATACTGAACGAATTCAAAAGAAAAATATCAGAAATTGGCTGAATATGTATTGTTTTGCTTTTAGAACATTATTTTACTGCATTATAATATTTGCTACTTATTGTTAAATTATATTTTTTGTCATTGGCGTAGCCACGGGGTGTGGGCACGGGGAACCCGCCCCCCCCCCCTATACGCATCGGGACCGGTCGTGAGATTCGTCATAAACCGGTGAGTAGCTGGGGGTGAAGTGGGGTTGCATTAGATCGAGGGAAAATGCACTAGATAGTAGAATTTAAAACATTTGAGACGACGACCTTTTTGCTTGTCAAGTCTTTTTGGCCGAAAGATGTGAAGTACCCCCTATTCCGGAATCCTGACTACCCCGCTGCATTTTGTAGCCAGCATTTATTTTCACTCATGATGAATATTTATAGAGGTCATATATTTTGGGTTATGTCCTGTCACTTAATGTCTGGGGTTCAGGATATGACCTCCAATGTCTAGTCAGACCTCTGAGGGACTTAGATAATTTTGGATTTTAAGCCTCATGGGGAGAGTAATCATACACCCACTGTTTCTGCACTTGAAATTAATTTTAGGTCAGAAGGATCCTCCAAACGAATGATTTTTAACATTGAGGTGAAGCAAAGACGTTGTAAATTAGACCCTGTCTCATCTATGCCACGAGTTGCCTTTACCACAGCTTGAAGACTTTGTATGAGGATTTCAGATATTATATTAAGTCTGATTATGTGATTATTTTGTTCTCCTTTGTTGTAGATTCTGAGTTGAAACATGTCACAGCGATGCTTATAAATTGGGATTACAGAGAGAGAATAAGTGAGATCTTGGCTGTTATCGCAAATTCTCTCTTCTCAGTCATCGTGATTGTCGTTGTTTTAGTAATTTGTATTCGAAAAACCAAGCGGCTCTGCGTCTTTGTGAGATTTTCCGGACATACGTTGACATGGATTCTGGCATTAGCCACGATTATGGTTTTGATTTTTGAAGTTCTAGAAGGGATTTTGTTGGATGTGAAGATGTCTTCATTTCGACCTTTTCTTCATGCGTCCAACGTAACAGCCATAGTGGCCGTTATTTTTCTCCTTATTCTGTACCACATTGCAGAGGGTCAGTGCTGTAGTGCATATCTTCTGCTCATTCTTTTGTACTGGTCAGCAACAGCTGCCATCAGTATTGCTGAAATAGTATTGTTAAACTCTGGGAAGGACAGTGCCAAACAAGTTCTTGTCGGCCTGATGTCAGGCCTATCTTCTCTACAGGTCATCTTAAACGTGTTTGCCCTTGCTAAACAGGTAAGAGGAGCGTATTTTAGATGTTTAGATGGCTAACAAATGTCATATTCAACCACTGAATCATAGCCAGTGATGGACATATAAAGAATAAAATTCTCGATTTAAAATTTAAAACAGCTAATCACTAATTTGTCATTTTGCGAGTACTTTCAATTTTCAAGTCTTAACCTGAATCTTGGTTTGTTTGAACAGCAATTATCTATGGAGCTATAAAGTTTTGGATTTTATCTGATTGTGAAATATTTGGGTGAGAGTTGTCTGTCCTCCATCTACTCTTTGAAATTGTTGATATGTACAGGTTATGGGAAATCTAGTTCATCTATCCATCAATCCATAATCCATCCATCCATCAATTCATACATCCATCCATCCACTCTGCGGCTCATCCAACGGAAAAAGTTCATTTTAAGATGTTTTTATGAATAATATATGTGAAAACACATGGCCATGGACGAGTCCTTCTCCACCATTTTGCTTCATCTCATCATCATCATCACCTTCATGTTCCATAGTGACTATGGAGCATGTAAGTAAGTAAGTAAACACGAAATTTCTATAGCGCTGCCCGAAAGCTTGGCGCAGTGCACCAGCTTATTCATGAGTGTGAAGGTGATGATGATGATGATGATGAAGATGATGATGATGATGATGATGATGACGACGACGACGATGATGATGATGATGATGATGATGATGATGATGATGATGATGACGATGACAATGATGATGAGACAAGTGAAAATTTATACTTTTCTGCACAGGGAATTTGTCGTAAAAATATTGATACATCTACGTCTGGCCAGTCAAAAACAGACCAAGAAGATGTGGATATGGCATCAATTAAATACATTCATAGCTACGTATGTTTTCCATCTAAACTTCTGTGGCATTGGTTTAATGATATTCTTCTGACTGGATACAGGAAATGCTTGACTCTTGAAGATCTTGGACAAATACCTCGGGTAAAAATATCTTAAAGTTTTAAAGTTTTTCTTTTGAAAATCTCATATTTGATGAAAATGAAGAATGATGATCAGATAGGCTTGAAATTTAACCACAGTGGATTTATCATAACTTTGATACATAGATTGAATTCAGATCTATAGGAGATTGTTTACAATTTGTCTATGCATGTGGTATATACATCCTTATCTCACATCCTACTGAACTGCTTTAAACCTTGTTATTATGTTATTATTATTATTATTATTATTATTATTATTATTATTATTATTATTATTATTATTATTATTATTATTATTATTATTATTATTATTATTATTATTCTCATTATTATTCTCATTATTATTCTCATTATTATTCTCATTATTATTCTCATTATTATTCTCATTATTATTCTCATTATTATTCTCATTATTATTCTCATTATTATTCTCATTATTATTCTCATTAATATTCTCATTAATATTCATTATTATTATTATTCTCATTATTATTATTCTCATTATTATTATTCTCATTATTATTATTCTCATTATTATTATTCTCATTATTATTATTCTCATTATTATTATTATTTCTCTAGATTCTGACTACTTATTGCTGTTATTATTGTTATTATTATTATTATTATTATTATTATTATTATTATTATTATTATTATTATTATATCATCATCATCATCAGCAGCAGCAGCAGCAGCAGCAGCATCCTCATCCTCATCATAATCATTCACAAGTAGACTTTTTTGTTAAGAAGTTCTCAAGGTTTAATTATCTGAAGTAGTGACTTCTGTTTCCATGAATTGGTTTACTGGTAAATTATTTTGTAGATGGAAAGCAGTCAAGTCAATTTCAGGAAACTGAAAGCATTATTTGAGGAGGAAAAAGTAAAATTATATTTACAACATACACTTCGTCATTGGGTTTTTCATAATCAGAGATTTCTTGTTCAGTTATATAATTTGTAATGCTTCGTTGACCAGTGAAGTGTCCTATTTTCATAGCAATGATTTGCCATATCATTTAAGTCTTAGCCATTTAGAGATTTTGGAGGGAGACAGAGAGCTTGGTTTAGCTCTCAGTCATATTTGATACAAAGAACATCATATCATCATCACCACTACCACCACCAACATCATCATCACCACCACCACCATCATCATATCATCATCACTATCACCACCATCATCGTTATAATCATTATCATAGCCGTTTAATCCGTTTATTGTTTTGACTGTCACTCCCACCCACCTCGTCCAAACTCCAAACTGTTCCATTTGGCCACAGACCCTTGCACTAAAAAAATGTTTTTCTTCAACCCACCCTCGGCTTTTTTCAGTGCTTATTTATTGTGGTGGACCCTCCGATATGAGCAGCCGAGAAAGTATATATGAAAAGATCATATTGACAGCGTTCCAATGTTGGCCATATTATCTTACTGTGACTGATTGTAAATCACTCTTGCCTATGGCCTTAGTCATGTTATAGCATTGGACAAATTAGCTGATTAATAATAATAATAATAATAATAATAATTATGAGTTGTGAAGAAATGCAATGGTCTTAAGCAGATTTTATTGGTTTTCTTTTAGAATCGGTCACTAGAGGGAAATAAGCCTGTATCTTTGCTGCGATGTATTTTGAGGATGACGTGGTCAATGATGCTGTTAGCAGGTGCTTTTAAGATCATATCTGATCTACTTGTTTACGCTCCAATACTTTGTTTGGATTACATCGTCAACTTTCTTATGAACTACGAAGCTTCTAATTCTACAGAGAGGTCCAAGTCAGATTGGATTGGAAATCAGTCATATTCGGTGGTGAGTCATAGAGAATTTTTCAACTAATTTATTCAGCGATGGCGTTGCATTAGAGATTTCTATCTCTCTCAGTTTGTGAGATCAATGTTGATTTTTAACCTTATCAGACATTTATCGGCTTTTCTTTTGCATTTTCTGAATCTTGATGACTTTCTCTAACTTTGTCAGATTAATTGGAGCAGTTGCAAATTCAATTATTTTCTTATTACTTTTTCATCTTGTATGTTATTTCGTTTCGTACTCCTTGAGTTAGTATTTTTGATGGTGGAAACTTAAGAGATGTAATGTAATGCAATATACTGTTATGTAATGTACGTAATGTAATGTGACATTTGTCAGATGTATGGGAAAACAGTAATTTCAGAAAATTTCTTATGTTTTATGCTTTGTTTAGCATTTGAATTTGAGCGTCAAGGAGTTCTTTTCAAATGGCTATGTCGTCAGTCTAATCTGCTTCTTAATTCGCCTTTTTCAGCTGACAATATACGAGCATCATCTCTTCCTTTCTGTTAGAGAGGGTATTCGATTCAAATGTGCCGTGCAGGTCTGTTTGGTCGAGTGTCTTTATCTCAGAGCTCTTTACTCTCTTTGCATTTATAATAATAATAATAATAATAATAATAATAATAATAATAATAATAATAATAATAATGTGATTTTAAGTGGTTTAGGAGGCCAAGTAAGCCTGTGTGAAAACTGCTGTAAAACCACTGCATTGCCATGCAAGTAGTTTTATTTTCACAGTTTCCTGATCAGAACAAAGTGGATGATTGATTTTGAGCATTCTCTATTTCCTTACAGACTTCGAGTCAAGGCCACAACTTTTGAGGCCAAGGCGAGGTCAAGGAATTGTTACACGAGGCCAAGGACAGCAGGTCCAAGGCCAAGGCCGGGAACCAGAGGTCCGAGGCCAAGGACCTCAGGTCCAAGGTCGAGGCCAAGACCAAAGGCTTGTATCCCAAGGTCAAGGCCAAGGACAGCGCCTCTTGACCTCGAGGCGCCTCGAGGTCAAGGCCACGACCTCGAGGACTGTTTCAATACCATTAATTGTTTGCTTATTCACAAAATTTTTTGCAATGGCTTTAAGTAGCTCATGATGTCGTTGTGTAGCGCATGATGCTTGTATTTTGATTCTAGGCTTTGGTATTTGACAAAAGTCTTCGGCTGTCTGTTTCGGATATAAACGAAGGGAAGCTGATGAACCACATGACCGTTGATCCACTACATATTGTCCTGTCGTTCATGTTTTTCCATTCAATTTGGACAATGCCTCTTCAGGTTAATGCAGTCATTTTAGTCATTGTTCCCATCAACTATTCTGACCCATGGGCAGTCGTGTAAATATGACCTGGCAATTACGGGCACTGCCCGGGTTACTTTTCTTTCTGCGCGGTTTGCTTTATATTCTACAGTACTGCTCAAAAAATTGTGAACACACATGGATTTCGAAGCAAAATGAAGTTTAAGGCTTGTTAAAACATTGCAATCACAACCAAGAACACCAATACTGTATGTTTTCATTAGTGATACTATTCTACGATTGATGTACAGAAGGCTATAGATATGAAAAAAATTCAGAAGAGTGTTGAAACAAATTTTATCCACATTTTCTTGTGTCCCCATCTTCATTGCATCAAACCGTACTAGAATAATCAGTATATTCGGTCTCAATTGAATTCTAGAGCGTTCGAAATGCCACGAAAAATGGTCAACTATTTTTGTATATCTAGAGCCTTCTGTACATCAATCGTAGAATAGTATCATTAATGAAAAATACAGTAAAAAAATACGTTTTGCTTCAAAATCCATGTGTGTTCACAATTTTTTGAGCAGTACTGTACAGAAGGCTATAGATATGCAAAATTCAGAAGACTGTTGAAACAAATTTTATCCACATTTTCTTGTGTCCCCATCTTCATTGCATCAAACCGTACTAGAATAAACAGTATATTCGGTCTCAGTTGTATTCTAGAGTGTTCGAAATGCCACGAAAATGGTCAACTATTTCTGTATATCTATAGCCTTCTGTACATCAATCGTAGAATAGTATCATTAATGAAAAAATACAGTAGAAAAACTACGTTTTGCTTCGAAATCCACGTGTGTTCACAGTTTTTTTAGCAGTACTGTAGACGTGTACTAAGAGATTGAGTAATGGTGTGTGTTGGTGCATTAAAAATGCTCACATATGACAGGAGTAAATTCTTCATTTGGAACCCTAATTTTTGTAATTTTCCTTCCCTCTTGTTTTCAAATTATGCTGAAAAGTTATATCGTAGCCCATCTCATTTTTGACTTTCAAGTCGGTCCAAACCACCCATGTCTTATATAGCACTGTAAATTCTGCAAACACACAGTCTTCATACATTGACTTATTAAATATTTGTAGATCTGGTCATCAGCTGCCTGGGTTCCATGTTATCTCTAGTAACACCACTGCCCATAGGAAACCTGACAGATTTTATTCCAGGAAAAATATATAGATTTTCAAAAAATTCCCATTGACATCTTTTACAAGAGACAGTTCATTCTGTTTTTGTTATTTATTAATTAATAATTTGTTATTTTGGCTCAACTGGTTTATTGTTGTAGGTGCTTTTGGGTCTTATTTTGCTTTATATTCAGCTTGGAACCAGTGCGCTCCTGGGTGGATTGCTTATTCTGACCATGGTATTTGTTCAGTATGCAATCGGTAACAGACTTGGCGTTGTACATGAACAGATCATGGTCAGTTATTCCTAAATAATAAATTAATGGACATCAGGGGTGTAGCCAGGAATTTGATTTTGGGAGGGTATAAATATCGGGTGGGTATAAACCTTAACTATAAACCATATAAACTACATATAACCACATATAAATCACATAAAATCTTTAAGGTATACTGATTTTGGGGGGTATATATACCGATATGGTCCCCCCCCGTCGCTATGCCCCTGATGGAATTCTGGTTGGTATTGTTTGGCGTTGTTTTTGTCTAATGCACTGTAGATGAAATCCTACAAGTTAAATTTTTGCTTGGCACTTTCATGCTCCAGGAACAGCTATTCATGGGAGACAATGCCAGGAGCACCTCTGAGTAGAAATAGAAGAGGCGCTATATACAAATGCCACATTACATTACAAGATATTACCGGTACAGTATATGTATTGTTTCAATTGATTTGCACTGCATGTTATCTCTGTGTGTGAGAGGCTGAAGCTAATGTAAATTATATAAGTGAGAGAAGTACAACTGGAAATTGATTTTGCTTCATTGAACTTTCATTATCAGAGACAAGCAGACGAAAGACTGAAGAAATCGAACGAAATGCTACAAAGTATTAAACTCTTGAAGCTCTACGCTTGGGAAAGGATCTTCTACCAATCGGTAATTTCAACAAGAACGAGAGAACTCCGTTTGATGCTGTCTGCATCTTTTCTTCGAATTTGTTCAGGTAATCAACAAAGACCCAGAACAAGAATTTGTACGGCAAAACCTTTCTTTATATTCCCCTTAAAATTCTATTCCAAGCCAAATTGCTTGTCTAAGGTTGCATAGCATGATTGATTATATGCTTAATTGCTTATACACTGTTTTATTTTTACACAGAGTTGGCTACAGATGGAGTTCCATATATGGCTTGTTTATTGGTAAGTCAACCGGTATTGTTTGCTTGGATTTGACCTGGATCTTTAATTATTTGGATTTGGTGTGCCATCGGTTGATGCTCCTATGCATTATGAAGTGGCGCTATAGAAGTTTAAGATTAGATTATATTATTATTATTGTTATTATTATTATTATTATTATTATTATTATTATTATCACCATTACCATTATTATTATTATACAGAACTATTATTATTAGTTATTAATAATAATAACAACAATAATAATAATAACAATAATAATGTCCACTACGGACATTATTATTACCATTATTACCATCATCATCATTATTATTATTATTATTATTATTATTATTATTATTATGAATGCAGAACTGCTATTCAGACTTGACAGCTGAAGTCTTGCTGTCTTTCGTGTCCGTGTCCTGAGGCTGAGATGATGATGATGATTATTATTATTATAGTTGTTATTATTATAGTTATTATTATTATTATTATTATTACTGTTATTATTTGTCTTTATATTACATTACCTTCTAGACGTTCCTCCTATATCATTATACGGAATCAAGGCCATTGAATCCTGGGAAGGTGTTTTCCGGATTGGCTCTTTTCGACATGTTCAGCTCCCAGCTGTTTGTCATCACGCTCATGATTAACGTTGCAGCCATGGCCAAAATCAGCATCAAACGTCTCACGGATTTTCTCGTATTGCCAGAAATTCCTATTCGACAATTGCCGTGCTATCAGGTATACAGAATGCGTTACGGTAATTTGTAGGAGAATTGAACATTTTAATTTGCTTTGATTCAGTGGTGTAGCCTAGAGGGTTTTGGGGGTTAAAACTTAAACCCTTCTTGATTGCCCGAACATAAAAGTTTTTATTGCGTATTATTATTATTATTCTGTGGGTGGAGGGTTGCCAAAATTTGGTTTAAGATAGCAGAAAATAAAACAAGAAGCAAAGAGAAAAATCGATATTGTTGTATGTGCTCATATAGATATATGGTTATGGTTATGGTGCTAGACAACTTCTATAGCGCCATATATAACTAAATTAATCAAGCAAAATAAGAGGTGACAACCTTTTTTTGCATGGCAGGATTTTTGAAGCTGGGGATGGCTATGACCCCCCTTTGGGAAATCCTGGCTACGCCACTGCTTTGAATAATTGTTAGTGTTTTATTTGCTTAAATATGCTTCTATTTGTAATGTATCCATTTATGTGAGTTCTGTTTAACTTAGGCTATACATTCATCTGAGACGACTTTTTTGGATGAACCGACTAAAGATAAAATTCCTGAGAAGACGTTAGCCGTGGCTAGACCGAGTTTGTCTCAGCCTTTTCTAGACGTCAACAGTTTCAACGTTGATTTGTCATCTTTGTCCCAATCCGATGGTTTGAGTTCAGGTGAATTTGCAATAGAAATTTCAAAAGGAAATTTCAGTTTTTCTGAGAAGCAATTGCTGTACGATATAAACATCAAAATACCTGCAGGTAAAAAAAGAAAAAAACTTTTATATCTGTCTAGATATATTTAACTTCTATGACATCTGTAATAATAATAATGTGAGTTTAAGTGGTTTAGGAGGCTAAGTAAGCCTGTGTGAAAACCACTGATGTAACCATCTGCATTCAATATTAACCTAGTTTATTGAGATAGCCTTTACTCACTTGAACCCCTTGTTTTTTATTCCTTCAAAATGAAGATCTCTACAAACTCCTACAGTCTCTTTATCTTCTTCAGTGGCAATGACAAAAAACAGTTAAACTCTAGTATTTAACGATGACTTAACCAATCAGATCCATTCAGTCCACAGCCTTAAAATAATTGCTGCTACTGTGCTGCTTTCTGAAGTGCTATATTAATTTATTAGATTTTACTTACTTATGCAAGTTTTTTAAAAAATTTTACCATTATATTTTAATAATATTTTAATATATATATTTTCATGTTTCTTGGGTGCAACCATTGCATTGTTTCCCAGCTATGCCTGTGCTGTTGGGGACTTAATTTTCTTGGTCGTTGTATGTTAGGCAAGCTGACAATGGTGATCGGTCCAGTGGGCTGTGGAAAATCGTCACTTCTTTTGGCAATGCTTGGTGAAATGAACACAAATTCTGGAAAACTAATCATCAGGTGTGTATTTAGTGACAGAGATATGTATGAATAAAATAAAGCTGGTCATTATTGAAGTAATTATTAAGGTTATAGGCAAGGGTTGTGGACAAGTGGAACAGTTTGGACGAATTCAAACAACGGATTCAAATGTTATCTGGGAAAACTCGATTGTAGAAAGTTATTAAGGTGGTTTTCACATAGGCTAACGTACTGTAGCCTACTTAAGCCACTTGAAATCACGTTATTATTATTTTAATACATCTAAGAAGAGCAAGGATCCAAGAATTGAGCCCTGTAAGTTGAAGAAGGTAATGTTGTACCGAGTATGTATTTTCATTTTGCATCGGAAGTTTGGGATATTTTCTTTCTAGAGGTCGTTCGATTGCCTTCATTGCCCAGAAGTCTTGGATTGTAAATTCGACAGTCTTAGGTAATATCCTGTTTGGATTGCCATTTGATCCAGTTAAATATCATAATGTCATCGAAGCCTCTGGTCTTGGACCTGATCTTCAAACGTTTCCGGCTGGAGACCAGACAGAAATCGGGGAGAAGGTAACCATTTGAAATCAACACTCACTTAAAAGAATTTATTCAGATGTTATATTGTTAATAACCACTTATTGAAGAAGTATTAAAGCATTTAATAATAATAATAATAATAATAATAATAATAAGGTTTAAAGTGGTTCAGTATGGTCTGCCCTGTGTGAGAACCACTGCATTGTCTTAGTCTTTATGAAATAAGTAAGGTGAGAGAATCATGTGATGTCTGATTATTTTTGATTTCCTTTGCTGCAGGGTGCAAACCTGAGTGGTGGCCAGAGACAGCGCGTCAGTATTGCACGAGCCCTGTATGCCGATTCCGGTATATACTTCATGGTTGGTTTTTTCTTAAGTTTTACTAAAATTGTTTTTATGTTTTCTAAAAAATTTGTGAAAATGTGTTTGTATTTTGAGTCTTGAATATTGTTGGTATTGTTTGTCTTGCAAACTGAGTAGCAGTACTTAGCAAAAGTGAACATGGGATGTTGTAATGGAGTTTTATGACTGCCAATTTTGAGGAAAATTCATGATATTAAGGTTTTTTTCTTCATATATTTAAGGATTCTTAATGTCATAGTTATTGTTATGATAATTGTTATGATTACCAGTAAACTCACTTTTTTATGAGATACTGGAATGTCAATTTAATAACTTGACAAACAGAAGTCGTTCAGAGATTTTAGCACCTTTCCTTTATGGGAATCTTTTTTATGGTCATTCATCATCATCATCATCATCATGGTGGTCATTAACCGTGGGCTCAGTGGTTAATGATCCACAGTTTTCTGCCATTATTTTGTCCATTTCTAAGATCCTGTTTATTGACATTGCTTACTGGTAAACATTTTGCTAGCATCATCTGAGTTTCTTCAACAATTCTAAATGATAAGTCATTTTATAATACATTTATTAATTGTTTGAAAGCATTAGCTCACAGATATATTCTGGATTTGATTTATCATCTTTAGAGCTTTGATTTTTACAAAATAATGACTTAGATTGCCAGATCAATTCTTTACACTGGCCTAGGCAGCACAAAGGTTTAGCAAATGGTTTAGCAATAAGAAAATCATCAAGAGTTTAGAAAATGGAACAGTTTTGGCAGGTAGGAACAAGAGATGGATTCTTAGGTTATCTGGGGACTACAGTGGTTTTCACACATTTTACTTTGTCTCTTAAACCACTTTAAATCAAATTACCTCTAGTAGTCTAGTAGTAGTAGTAGTAGTAGTAGTAGTAGTAGTAGTAGTAGTAGTACCAGCAGCAGTAGCCCAGCCAGTAGTAGCAGTAGTATCAGTTATCAGGGTAGTTGTTTAATGACAGCAGCATCATCATCATTATTAATGCACATGGATGATGCATTTCCTAATTTGTAAAATTTTGTTTGGCACTTCAATGGAATTTCAACCAGAGTGACTTTTTCAAAATTTTTGTTGATGAGGATCTGTCTGCACTGGATGCCCAGGTTGGCCCAACACATCTTTGAAGAAGTAATAATGAAGTCATTGATCAGCCGTGGAAAGACTGTTGTCCTTGTTACTCATCATGTGCAGTATTTGCCTCGAGCTCACCACGTACGTTGTCATAGTCTTAATACCTTTTAGAATTGTACATATGGTTGTAGGATTGTAGTAATACACTTTCACATATTTAGAGTTTTTTGTCTTGTATTTCTTTTTTAGTCTATTTTAAGTTTGTTGATTAAAAGCCAAGGTTCTTCTTCTTCTTCAGCTGATTGTAATGAAAACTGGAAGAATCATATTTGAAGGTCATTCCAGTGATCTTATGTCGGAATCTTCACTTCCGTCTTTTTCACATCATGATCATATATTCAAGTAAGTAAGAGGAAGGTTAGATGTCTTAAAATCGCTGTGAAATAATGCTTCTGGTAGTTTTTAGTTATCATGTAAGTTGGAATGAGCCTTGAAGGTTTGAACTGCTCGATAGAGGGCCATCTTATCACGCACGTAAGGGTGTTATAACTTGCTTAGAATTCATATTATAGTATTAAAATAGTTACAAGATATGTCTTAGGTTGGATTCAATCATCTCTGCAATGTTTTTCCTGTGTGTCTGCAACAATGTTTGATGGTTTTGCCAAACGACCCAGATTTGTGAAAAACTGATAAAAAATTGATCACATGATAGTTAACTGACATTGTATTGGTTATTTTGTATTGGTTATTTTATTGGTTGATTGAATCTTTAGTTTTATTTGATTGATTTTAGACATTTACAAATGAGTCTTGAAGATAGAGAGCCATCATTTCATGTAAGTAAAAAGTCACAGTGTTTTAGTGAAAAGTGTTATCATCATCATCATCATCATCATCATCATCATCATCATCATCATGTGCAGTCTACAACTCGAAGGTTGGCAGTCAAGATCTGTCTCCATCTGAATTCTAAAGGTTTGGAAAGTGTCTAAAATTCAGATAGTATTTAGCCTCTAACTGATACAAATATCATTTTGATGATGTCTGTGATAATCAGTGGCATACCTAGGACTCGGGAATAGGGGGAGGGGTGCTTCAAAATTTTTCATTCCAAGTCTTGACAAGCAAAAAAAGGTTGTCGTCTATAACCGCTTTAATGTCTACCATATGGTGTGTTTTCCTCCATCTGTTTACTACCCCCTACTCCCTACCGATCTTGGACGAATCTCGTGACCAGTCCTGACCCGAATAGGGGGCCGGGCCCCCTGTTCCACCCTGGCTACACCAGTGGTGATATAATGATGACACTTCTTCTTCTGGTTTCTTAATTTCATCCTGCAGCGCAGACGATCTCTAACTGGAGGCAAGAGAAGTGGTTTCAGTTTCACGACGCTGAGCATTTTAAAGGATGAAGCCGAGTCGAATAACAGAAGGAGAAGCTTAACTGGAAAAGGTATCTGACCTTGTCGTCATTTTTAGTTTCCTATAGGGGTATCCAGTGTTTACCAACAAAGTCCGGTTGCTCCGCCCACTGGTGGGCAGAAACCATAGAAACCATTGTCGTCTATTAACAGACACCAATGGCAGAAGCAGATTTCTTGCTGGTGGGCATAGATCAGTGACCATAGAGATTGTTCTGGATACTCCTATAAAATAACTATTAACTATCGAACTCAGAAGCATTTGTAATCATTGCAGGCATCTATATTTAGATCGTGCAATTTTCAAACTGGTTAGTTGATATAAATACTGCTAATAATGTACATGGTCAGGTCAGGTCTTCGTCCTCCATCTGTGTCCAGCTATTAACTTCTTCATGACATTTCACAGGTGTTGAGAATTCTCAAAAAGAAAAACTGACGGAAGACACCAAATGACTTAAGAATAATGTGCAATGTACATGGACCTTGGAAGAAACAGTAAAGAGCAAAGAACTTTGGAGAGATGTCATGGAGAAGTCGACAGCTATAGGACAAAGAAAGACCTGACCTGACCTGATTGTATATGGCTCTGTATTTTCTGGCTTGACCTGGCTCTAATGCTATTTGGATTTGGTGCGCCATCGGCTGATGCCCTGGGCATTATGATAGTGGCGCTATAGAAGTTGATTGATTGATTGATTGATTGATTATATTATTACTCTTTGCCTTTTACAGATTTGGATTTGGCAGAAGGAGTGGGTCGGTTAATAGAAGATGAAGATGTCTCTACCGGTGTGGTCTCTTATCGATATCTGATGTCTTACTTCCGGGCGGCTACTTGGCCTCTCAGCATTTTTGGCATCACCGTCTACTCGATTCGAGTAGCTTCTCGCCTCTATGCCGACTATTCCCTTGCAAATCTGGTTAAGGAGTCGTCTCTGTTAAAATCAGTCAGACTAAATGCTACGAGTTCTCCGTCTGCCGTTGGAAGCAAAGGCGGCCAGAGAGTAAAATACTTATTTTTGCAGCACATTTAAAAAAAAATAAATACATTAATTCCAGGTTCTCGTTATTAGTTTTGTGCCGTGTTGCTGCTGGTATGAAACTGACTCTGGAGGCACTGCAGGCAGTGGCGGCTCTAGGATTTGGCAAGTGGGGGGGGCCGTTGGGGTGGCAACTTCTAATCATGGGGGGCCAACCATTTGTTGTTTAATGTATGTAGCATTAAGTATAGGGTCCCAACTGGGGGCCAGGCAGGCACTCAGGGGGGGCACCCTTGGCCCCCCCTGTGGAGCCGCCACTGACTGCAGGTTCTGACTTTGAGTCAGTGTTATGGCCAAGGGATCATCCATATAGTACATGTGCAAAAATGCATGTTTTCAACCCCCCCTCCTCCCCTTTGCACACCGTACATATGCAGAACCTCCTAAATCCAACTATGCAGAGTCAAGCAAAGAATGGCTTTAAAATTAGGTCTTATGTTTTAGTGAGAGTCTATATGTACTAAATTAAATGTGATTGGGACAATTGCTTTTTAAGAGGAAAAGAGGATTCTGTATTGAAAAACAATATGGCTAGATGACTATGTTTCACAAATGCAGATGCGCTTGCTAACAGGGTTTAAATTGCCCCTTTTGCCCCCAGTAAATTTCAATTTCCCCCAGAAATGTTGGCATACTGCATCAACAAACAGCAGCCCCTAGCAGAATTCACCCCCGGCTTTGTCAGTTCCCCCCGGCTTTGTCAGTTCCCCCCTCCGGAGTCCAGGAATCTAGACTAAACACTGTGCACTTGCTAAATAGTATGGAATTACTACTGATTTTCTGTTGTTGAAGTTATTACTCTTTGAGTTTTTATATAATTAAGGTGCAAAGTGTTGCTTTGAATATGTTTTTTAATGATTTTGCGTTATTCGAAACTTTGTACCTGGCTAAAGGACCATAGCATCGAGTTCTACATTACCATCTACTGTGCTGTTTCTGTATTTGCAACTGTCCTTGTTCCGCTTGGAGCGCTTTTTGTTGAATTGACGGGATGGACTGCATCAAGAAATCTGCATCAGAAAATGCTGCACAGAATTGTCTCTGCTCCATTACGGTCAGTTCCAGCATTTTGAAAAACTAGCATTCCTTCTAGTTTGGCAGTAAGCTATAGATATGAAAAATTCAGATAAGTGAAGAAACGAATTATAGCCACATAACCATTTGACAGAGAATTGTTTTCTGGAAGACTTTGTATAGTGTCGTTTGACATAGCTCACTATTTTTCGTGGCATTTAGAACACTCTAGTATATGTTTGATTTCACATTTTTCTTTGTAGGTTCTTTGACATAAATCCAATTGGGCGCATTATGAATCGCTTGTCAGCTGATATGAATGTTATTGATGAGGTCTGTATGTATGTAGTTAGGGTTTCCTTTGTATTTTTAATCACAGAAAATATTTGTAAATTTAGTAGGTTGATTGTTTCAGAAAATGTAATTTATAACCGTTGGCAGACGTTTTGAAATCTTATCAATGATTAGTTATTTGTGCATGGAAACTTTTAGATTTTTTGGTTTTTTTCCTACTGGGGTAAAGATTTTTGGGTTAAAATATTCTGACACCCGATATTAGGCAACACACAATGTATATTAATTGATTTTTGTGATCTATCCATGTTAAAATGCAGGAGTTATTAGCTAGTTGATTCTGCAGTATTAGACACTAAGATAGGGTTCATAATCAGAAGCTGTCTAACAACATTGGGTGCACTGCCAAAGGCTGATAATTATTTCTATGTTAAAACTTGAGGTCAGGCAGAGTGCAACCCTCTTAGACTTTTTGGACACAATTGACCACTGAACTGGTGCTATGCAGTTGACTTACTTTTGTTCCTAGAAGGGCCTGTTTTAACGTGCAGTGATACACAAAATATGCAGTGATAAACTGAAAATGTACAGTGGTAAAATGCAATTTTTGTGTTTTTGTGCAGTGATAAATTTTCTGGGCGACCGTTTTTTGCTTGTTTCTTGCACGGATGTCTGCAAATTTTTTTAGTTTAGTGCAGTGATAATAAATTTGTTTTAGAACAGTCCCTGGTTCCTAGCCTTTCTTTGTAGTCAGCAGAGATGTAGCAAGTACACAATGCTTCAAGTACAAGTACCTGGCCTCCGAGTACAAGTACAAGTACTTGCATTCCAAAACCCGAGTACAAGTACAAGTACCTGGCTTCCGAGTACAAGTACAAGTACAAGTACAAAAAATTTGTACTCGAGTACAACTCCAGTACAAGTACCAAGTACTACATCTCTGGTAGTCAGTCTTTTAATTTCCATCGTATAAGTTTCTTACTTGTTTAGTTATTTTGTTTTATTGATCGTAGACGCTGATTTTGATCTTTGACGGTTTCCTGTTCTGTTTGCTGACTACCCTTGGTGGCATTATCATCAACTGTGTGTTTGTGCCCTTTTTCCTTGCGTCGGCCATTCCTCTTGTCGTTCTTTTTGTCCTTGTTCAAAGATTTTGCATTACTTCTTGCAGGTAGTAAGAGACGTGCTTCGTTACACAAATGCTTACAAACTAGACAAACTTTGGAGTAGTTTTAAGTTAATTTGCATCATTTCATTATTTAAGGAATTCACTTGAAGACTTTTGGTGGCTGTAATGTTTGTTAGTTGCCTGTATAATAATAATAATAATAATAATAATAATAATAATAATAATAATAATAATAATAATAATAATAATGTTGTTATTATTATTATTATTATTATTATTATTATTATTATTATTATTATTATTTAAAATGGTTTAGGTGGCTAAGTAAGCCTGTGTGAAAACCACTGTAGTTACTTTCCATATTCAATAACCTAGTTTTCCAAGATAGGCTTTGAATCCCGTTACTGTTTCAACTGTGGATTCTTCTCAATTAGGTGATCTACATAAATTCACAGAGTCTAGTCATCTCTAATTCAGTATATTCCAGCAGGGTTTTATCTAGACCGTTTCCGGGGGGGATTGCCCTTTCTCCCCGGAAATTTCAAATTCCCCCGAAAATTTTGGCATACTATATCAACTTACAGCGCTCCTCTAGCTGACTCCCCCCGGCCTTGTCAGTTTCCCCCCGGAGTCCAGGAGTCTAGATTAGCCACTGTATTCCAGTCTTAAGAAACGTTAAGCGTGGTTAGTACTCGGATGGGTGTCCATCCTGGGATCTACCGGTAGTCATGGTGCCGGCAGCCAACCAAGCTGTTCATCGCTTTATGCGTCGATAAATCAGTAGCAGCATTTAGCTGTGAGGGTAAAACGCGGGTCTAGAGAAAGCAATGGCAAACTGCTCTAGAATACTGGCACAGACCACCTGCGTCGCTGCTTGCCTAGTACACGGAGATCAGCGCCAGACCCCATGCTCATTCGTGTATGGGACTACCTTTACCTTTTACCAGTCACCTGTCATAGGTGAATATCTTGGCCCTCTTTTTGAAACGACTTAAAACTTATCTCTTTGTCAATATACAGTAATTTGCATGTTCAGTGATTTTTTGTGCACAAATTTTTGTTACATTACATTTGTTAACATTACAAATCGTGTTTCTTCACTTTTTACAGGGAACTTCAGAGAATCGACTGTAGATCAAAGTCTCCAATTCTTGCTCATTTTTCACAGATGTTGTCTGGAATCACCACAATTCGTGCGTTCGGGTGAGACTTTTTGGTCAGCGCCAGACTTTTTTTCCCATTGCTCTGGAGCAGAAATATAAAGTAGCTTTGTTTTGATATTGCCATTGTTAGGTTTATAATGAAGTCTGGCTATGTGGTTGACTTTTTTGGGCTTGACCTACTACTTTGTCAAGATACAATGTGCGTAGAGTACAATGTGTTGTTGACTTGTTGATTTCCATCTTTAAGGATCATTTTATTAGCTAAAATCTAAGCTTGTTCGTGTTAGATTTGATTTGCTACACAAGGCAGACCCTACTCACTACTAAACCACTTTAAACCATGTTATTATTATTTTTTTAAAATTTATTTATTTTTATTATTATTATTATTATTTAAGTCTTTTTTCGGGACTTATTGTCAACACACACATGTGCAAGTGCGCGCACACACAGACACAGTGTTTTTAAACAGATATTGAAACAAAAGTGACAACAACTAATTAAGTGGTAATGTTATCGTATCTGTCTTTGTGTTAGCTGTATTATAAGTATAAGTGCAGTTGTGTTTTAGATATGTGGAACATTTTCAGTTGGAAAACTTTCAGAAGATAGATGCTAACAATGTTGCTTTCTTGTTCTACAACACATGCCATCTGTGGCTGGGGCTTCGAATGGTTCGTTGATTATATGAGTCTCTCTGTCTGTCTGTCTGTCTGTCTGTCTCTCTGTCTGTCTGTCTCTTCTCTGTCTGTCTCTCTCTCTCTCTCTCTCTCTCTCCTTTTTCCAAGATCGTTTATCCACTTGTGTGCTAACCTTTATAGTTTATAGTTTTGCCTTTGACACCTTTCTTGCCATGTGTTGAACTCTTTCGAAGGCCTTTAGCTCTTGCTTATTAAGAAATAATCATGTATAAATAAATACTTTAGTGCTTTTCATTTATGATTGTTACTAAAAAAGAAGTATTTAGATTGTTTGTCGCATTTTGGCCTTCATTATGAAAGGCGGGCTGGAGCCAGCAATAGAGATACTACTCTTTGTCTGAATGTTTAGAAGGTTTATGTTTTTCTGGCACTATCTTTGACTAGGACTATGTTGGAAGTTTTCTTGTGCTCTGTGCCAGCTTTTCAGCTGTGACGGCTTGTCTTATGGGGACCGTTGACTCATCTATGGTTGGGCTTACTGTAACATATGCAGTTGTGGTAATGTTTGACACTGGAGAGTTTTCATTTGAATTTCTTTTGCACCTGTAGTTAAATATGATTGTGATTTTGTCAGTTTAAAAAAGTACCTGTATATAGTGGATGATAACCACACGTTTTGGTGACTGGGTTGTAAAAAATTCTGTTATACTTCTGGAACTGGATATACACCTACTTGAATAGACGTCATGAAGTCTTTAACCTTCTTTAAATACCATAGAATTTACTCTATCTGAGATACCTACCTGTGGTAATTTTTTTCCCTTATGGTATCTTTTTATTTCCTTATTCTTGAATTAATATGAGTAATTATATTATGATCTTACTGTTTGTTTACCTTATATTAAGTTGTTTATTTGTATTTCATCTATGCTGTAAAATATTAAGTATCTTAAAATATTCATATTTTATTTTCATTCTAAAAGCATTTAATTGATGATGAATTTTTAGAAATAATAGACTATCTATCTATTTATCTATCTATCTATCTATCTATCTATCTATTTATCTATCTATCTATCTATAAACAGAATTCTCTTGCATTCAGCTATAATAATAAGAGTTCAGTTGCTCCTTTTAATTTCTGTATATTTGCCTTTTAGATTCTTGTCGCGATTTGATTTTGTTTTTGTCTCTTCTTTTTCTGTTAGGTTTCTGCACACATAAACTGGCTGATGAAGAGTTTTTCTGAGATCGAAGTCTACTTTGGTTCCGTGGAGCGTGTCGTCCAGTATTCAGCAATTGAAGTGGAACCGTACGAGAGTAGTCGAGGTGAATTAGGGAATTCACACTTAGCAACAAATTGCACCATCTGATGATCTTCCTTGGCAGAAGAAGGGACAGCTAAACATATTGTTGATTGACCTCTGTACCTTGTAAATCAGGAGCCCTAAGGGTTGACTCAACCTTACTCACTAGAGGGTGGTGGTAAAAATGATGAGCAGCATTATGCTGCGAGGTAAAACCTGAATCTGGGGAAAGTAATGGCAACCTACCCCAGATTAATGGCTTATACCACCTATGTCGCTGATTGCCTAGATAAGCGCCAGAACCCAACACTCAAACCCGAGTACAGGACCGACCTTTACCTTGCCTTGTAAATCGGGCTTATATCACTGTTATCAACACATAAATGCTTATGATATATTGCCTCCCCCCGCCCTAATGTCGTCCATCCATCCATCGTCTTCTGGGTATTCCTCGAGGGTGTTTGCCCTGTATTCTTTGCTCTACAACTGCAAATCCAGAATTCTTTATATCTCCATACGACTCATGTGGCCAAACATCTGACGTTTTCTTTATATCAGTGATTCATCATTCATTTCCATGGGCACTGATTGATTCTTTGATTGATTGATTCTACGATTGATTCTTGCCTGGACATATTGTTCTATATTGTCCTTAGAAGATTGACATTTTCCCATGCCATCGGTGTCTATTGCCATCGGTGTCTAATACATCTATTGCAATTTTGAGTTTGCCTCATCCATTTCAAAACATCCTTGTTTGATATATCATATAAGTGCAGAATGTAAAAGTGCTCTTGACTTTGGCCTTCAGCTATGAATATTGCGCTATATAAATTGGCATTTTAACATAGCATAACATTCATCTATGTTGTGTGCTGTTTTGTAAGCTTCCTACATGTCCATGTTGCACCATTCTTTAATATTGCCAGCCCATTCTTTTCGTGGTCTTTCTCTGATGTTTTCGCCTTCCATTTCTCCGAACATGATCCTTTTTATCGGCCGTTGTATCAAAGATTTCATAGGATTGATTATTGCCTGGACATATTGTTCTATATTGTGCTTAGAAGATTGTCATTTTTTCTTACGCGTGTTATTGTGTGCATCTGTATGTTCAGGTGAATTGCCACCCGAGGAGTGGCCTTCAGCGGGAGAAATTACATTCGAGTCAGTCAGCCTGAAGTACAGTCCTGAGCTGGATCCAGTTGTTCATGAGTTTTCATTGCACATTGAACCGGGATCAAAGGTCATTCAATGCTAAACTAGGTTATTGAATGCAGATGGTTACTGAATGCAGATGGTTTTCAGTGGTTTTCACACAGGCTTAGTTAACCACCTAAAATCACATTATTATTATTATTAAATTATTATTATTATTATTATTATTATTATTATTATTATTATTATTATTATTATTATTATTATTAATACTGCCTACATGGATCTACAACCTTGACCACTAATAATAACAGACTGTGGATTTCACCCAGATTGAGCACTCATGAATAAGCTGGTGCACTGCACCAAGCTTTCGCACATGGTTATAGAAATTTCCTTTTACTTACTTATTTTACTTATTTACTAACTTACTTGCTTAGTACTTAGAAACTAATGCCCTGTCTATAGTTCTATAGTCATCTGTGTACAGTGCTACACCTACAAAGACCTAAGGAATTCACTTAACACCGATCGAAATGTGAGTGCCCTGGAATTGAACTCAGGATAAAAACTTATATTCAGGTGTCTTCTATATATAGTTATATACTCTGTTTAAACTACCGGTAGTATTTGCTCGATTACATGGCCGTTGATAAGAGAAGATAGATATTGACGATGAAGTAAATACCTGATCAACATTTTAATATATGTTAATATATGTTCAGGTAGGAATCTGTGGAAGGACTGGAAGTGGAAAATCTTCCATGACTCTCAGCCTTTTCCGTATGGTGTACATTTCCAATGGTTACATCCTTCTTGATGGATTCGATATTTCTGACGTTCCTCTTGAGCTCTTGCGGTCAAAGATATCGATCATTCCACAGGAACCCGTTCTCTTCTCGGGTACCATCAGGTGAATAGGGTTTAAAAGAAGCTTACTTACTTGTATACATTTCAATTGCTGAATGAAGAGTTTTGTCATTTCATTTGGTTTCTAATTGAAACAGGTTTTGCGGTTTTGTTCCAATTGATATTTTTAATAATATTATATTTAAATTGACTCCTGCCAATGTTAGTTGAGCGGTTGGTTTTGACTGACTGGTCTCCTAACTCCTAACAGTATGATGGAACCAGAGAACACACCATGAAACTGTTTAAGAAACTGGTTGGGAGTTGCAAACAGCACTTTTTTACAAGAGTGGACAGATGGAATGAATTGGTGAGAATATTTTGTTATGAAACGACTTCAAAATGGGCCTCAGTACTGTAGGTTACTAGATTTTGAGTGCGACAGTGGTTCTCACACAGGGCAGACCCTACTGAACCATTCTTGTTGTTGTTGTTGTTGTTGTTGAGTGGTCTTGCAGTTTGAACGTCATTCTGATCTTGGTTTGAAACTTCTATCAATTGCATACGTTTATAGTCATTGGTGTCACCGTTGATACAGCACAATACAATAGATGCATACAATTAAGAATTTGCTTGATATTGTCTTGTCACAGATTCAATCTGGATCCACTTCGATTAAAAACTGACGAGGAAATATGGAAATCTTTGGAAATTGCTCAGCTGAAGACGCTTGTATTGAATTTCCCCGAACTGCTGGGTATGTGTGTGTGGGTGGGTGTGGATGCGTGTGTGTGCGTGTTTGTGTTCACTGTTCTGCATCTATGATTAAATATGGTTATATCACAGGAAATACAATCATTCCCATGCAGCAATCAATCAATCTGTCAATCAATAGACTTCTGTGGCATTCCTGTCTTGATACCTAAGACATCATCCGATGGTGCATCAAGCATACAGGTGGTCTCCTGGTCAAACCCAATATGAGTTAGAGCAAGGTCAAACCGGAGAGATTGGTCAGGTCAGGGGGGGGTGCAATCTAAGGGGTATAGAATATGCAACATGGAAAAACAGTTGTATTGTATGATTTTGCATGATTGTTTAAAAGCAAATGTACTTAATGTTCTTACTTTTTCAGATATGCAGGTCACAGAAGGTGGTGACAATTTCAGTATTGGACAACGCCAGGTACGGCAACACACACACACACACACACACATACATGCTTACAGTTGTATTAAAGGTCATAAGTAGCTACACCTGTGAATATGATGTAATGCATGGTGCCTTTGGGTGATTTGTAAGAACTGTAAAACGCATGGGATTTTCTAAATAAAAAGTTTAAAAAGGATGTCTGTAATTATATTATCTGTGAACGGCTTTTTAGCTTCAAATTGGAGGCCCCTTGTGTCAGAAACTATTTGAAAGTAAGCTAATTTGGTTGACAAATGAATTTCAAACCAGTTTTTTTTCAAACTTTGAATTATATTGTGTTGATATTATTATTATTATTATTATTATTATTATTATTATTATTATTATTATTAATTAGACAATTTCTATAGTGCAGTAAACATAGCTTAGGTTAAAGACAAAAGTGCTTTGACACATGTCACTTATATCCGATGTTAAATAAGTGTGTTTTTAGGTTCCTTATGTGATATTTGGAGGTGTATTCATATTTGAAGTTTGTTGATGTGAATTCTCGTGAAACTGTTTCAGTTGTTCTGTTTGGCTCGCGCTCTTCTTCGCGATTCCAAACTCCTAGTAATGGACGAGGCGACTGCATCGGTTGACAGCGATACTGATCTGCAAATCCAAGAGATTGTCAAAGTGGCATTTAACCAGTGCACGGTTATCACAATAGCAGTACGTGACTGTACGTCCAATCTAGTTAACGCGATATCCTGTTGAATTTAACTTGTGCTTCATCTATTGATAATTGAGTTTGAATTTAATAGGCAGTGGCGGCTCTAGGATTTGGCAAGTGGGGGTGCCGTTGGGGTGGAAACTTCTAATCATGGGGGCCAACCATCTGTTGTTTAATGTATGTAGCATTAAGTATAGGGTCCCAACATGGGGGTCACTGGGGGGCTAGGCACTCAATAGGGGGCACGGACCCCCTGGCCCCCCCGGTGGAGCCGCCACTGGCCTAATAGGCACAATTTTTCCCCTTTGGTTCATGCATTTTGATTTATGTGAATGTAATAAATTGTTATTATGTATTGTGTTCAGCACAGACTGAGTACGATCTTGAACTACGACCTAATCGTTGTTCTTGGAGATGGACGGATGATTGAAGAGGGAAAACCAAAGGATCTTATCAGAGCCAATGGCCCCTTTGCACACATGTTGAATGAAAACAGAATGTAGTGATGTACCAATAGTCAATGGCGGTTCCAGGATTTCTTGGTGGGGGGGTGAAATGATTTCTTAGGAAGTTGGTGGGGGGGGATGAAAAAGAAGAAAAATAATCAATAAACTTTACCCAACAAGGCTGACAAAAAGGAAATTAAACCCTAATTTTACTATGCTTTAACCATGAAAATTAGGTTGACAAGCAAAAAAGGTCATTCGCAGTTTTTCCTCGTATTTTTACTAGACTTTTACCCAAAAATAGTTTCACTAGCAAAAAAGTAAGTCCGGTGGGGGGATGCATCCCCACACATCCCCCACGTGGAACCGCCACTGCCAATAGTGTCTTTTCATAGCTGTTCATGTTTGGAGAGCCACTCTTAGCATGCCTTTGGAGGGCCATTGTGAACATGCCTTTATAGGAATCATCTATGTGTTACCAGAATCTTGTACATAATATAAATAACAGAAAGTTGATGATTCACTTATTAGCATTGTGATCATATCTCAGTCTTGTTCGTATTATTTTACATTTTAGGTGTGTGTTTGTGTGTGTGTGTGTATGTGTGTGTGCACGTGTCTGTGTGGATATGTTGGTGTATGTTTAGTGGATAACACTTTTTTCACATCAGAATTGTATGAGCCTGAAGTTGGCCAAAACATTATAAGTTGTTCTTGGTAATCTTCTTTTTAAGTATTAAAAACTGTTACCAGTCGTCATCTTGTGCATTTTCTGTTAGCCGTTTTTGTTTGGTTATTGTCAGGATTCTCAAAGATTTTTATTTGCTAGGGTTTTCTTTTACAAATATTATGCTTTACCTTGATTGACCTGTTACGTTACTGTTTTCGGTTATGTTTATAATTATTATGGTTGTTGAGAGTTGAGTAACAGCTTTGCTGATTCAATTATATCAACTTCTAGGTATTTTACTCTAGTGGGTCTTGTCTTTAAATATTCTTTGGTCTATAGGATACATGTTGTTATACATGTACTTGTATGCAGCTTTCGTTTGTGTATGCTTGACTGTGTACTTTCTTATGTACGTATGTTTGTACTTTGTTCCAGGAAAGCCAGAACCTATTCGGTTTATTCGACACGGTGTGCTCGGTGTTTAATCTAGACTCTGGACTACGGGGGGAAACTGACAAGCCGGGGGAAGTCAGCTAGGGGGCTGCTGTTAGTTGATGTAGTATGCCAAAATTTCCGGGGGGAATTTTTAATTTCCGGGGGAAAGGGGCAATTCCCCTCCCCGGAAACAGCCTAGATTAAACCTGGATATGCTCTGTTGTTGTATTAATAGTAATGCCATTGTATGTGATTAAGGTGAATTGATTCTAGTGTGCTCAGATTAGCACTCAATGCTTCAATGGCTTTGAGAATTTTCTCTTTCTCGTAAATTATATGCGTTTTCTTTATTAGTTTCAGTACAAGCATTTCCATTGTTTTCATTTTGTTCTACTTGACTATGTTGATTTTATTGGTTGAAGTCTTTCACTGATCATTTTTATGGTTGTAAGGTTTCGGTGCATACATGTAGCGACATCTTGTGACGTCCAGTTTGTGGCTTCGTATTGGTATTACTGTGTAAATTTAAGCTCTGTAATGCATTGGCCCAGAGTTGTCCATGGATCATTTTTTAGAACCCAATCCAACCCAACCCATCAAATCTCCAACCCAACCCATGCCGATAATAGTTTTACATAACCCAACCCAACCCACTGTACTACATTACAGTTTCTTAAACCATGACTTATTTTCTGACCCAACCCAACCCACCATTAATATGGACAAGTCTAACCCAACCCATGGGTTAATCCAACCCATGGACATCTCTGCATTCATTGCATGTGATCTTTCACGTGTAGATCTGAATCAAAAGATAAAATTTTATGTTAACTTTGCTTAGAGCTTCGAGCACAGCTGTAGCATTTAATTTCACTATTAAAGACAGCAGTATTTTAACAAATGTCACATATTTAGAGGATTTGAATTGCCTATTTGAAGGATTTGATATGTCTTATTCTGGGATCCATTCAGTACTGTAAACGTTTCAAAGTTAAGAGACTGTGTATACTGTCGACCTGCTTTTCTCTCTTTACTGTGTTCTGTATGATATTAAATTCCTCGGTCATTCGCCAGATGGACTGTTCCTTCGCTGTTGGAACGCGTAATCATTCGCCAGATGGAGTGTTGTTTCAATATTTCCTGGACATCCGAAGTCAGTTGGTCAGTTGTCAATTCAAAAAAGTCCAAAATGCAAGTACGCTGTGCGATGCACTAGCTTCCTATCCGTTGTATTGCACGCCTAGCTTAGGGCTGTGGCAACGGAGATCAGCGCCGCCCGATGAGCCCGTGAGACTCGGGAAGAAGTTGACTGGCTGACTTGTTGGGAGGTCTGCTGGCCAGTTGTGGATTTATAACGTAAACAATTATTGCATGATATAAACTGATTAACCTTTTCTTGTTTCGCGTTTCCAATCTAGCAATCAATGGTCGATTTTCGAGAGAAAAAAATCAGATAAATGATTGCTCCAACCACAAAATTAGTCCTTTCTCTAAATTTCTGGTGACAACAAAAGGATATCTTGAGATTTTTCTAAAAGAGTTAGGTGGCTCTGTGAACAAAGGCGTACATTTCTATTATATTAGGCCTTTAAATTCGAGCTATCCCGCCCCTACTTGTTGAGAGGCAGGCTACCGTAGGGAAAGTGAATCGGGGAAGGCATTTGGATCCCAATTTTTCATCCAAGTTTAATAATAATAATAATAATGATTTTTAAGTGGTTTAATAATGAAAATAATAATCCGCATTCAATAATAATTTTGTGATAACCTTTGAATGGTTTACTGTTTCAAATGCTACCTCGCCCAAAACTGTTCCATTTGTCCACAAACCACTGAGAGAAATTCCGGGCCCGCAGAATTCAATAAGTCATAATTTTTTCTTGACGAGATAACCGTCACCCGTTTATTATAAATGTTTACGGCCTTTTTACGTTTTTTTTTCAAATGTCCCACTTCCCCTCTGCTGAACTGTCAAACCGTTCTGTTCATTTGTTAATTCCACAATTCATCATTGTTGGGCTAACGAAATAGATGTTTTTCTTGGACCCAGGCCTACGAAATAGATGTTCTTTCTTGGACCCACCCTCTGCGCCAATGTCTATATGACTCAGTAAGTCAATGGGTAAAATCTCTTGAATTTACATAGCGCCTTCTACTATGTTCCAGATGGTTCGCTACATCGGTCATTGAGTTCACTGGAGCCATGGATCGCCGCGTTCGGAATGAGGAGTTTAGTGATGAAGAACAAGGAGTCTGCAGCAGAGGATGATGATGCTGTATGTCCACTGTCTACAGTAATTTGCCGGAAGAAGATAATATCCATCTCGCGACTGTTAATTATCATTTAGTGCAAAGAAATCGTTTGCCGATTATACCGGGACATGCGAACTGGGTTTCTTCTCGTCTGATGTCTTTTGCGGTAGAAGAGGGGGGGGGAGGTTTTGGAGTTCGTGATTATTGATTTCTTTTCTCGCCGCCATCTATCTAATGTATTTCAATCATATTATCAGAATGCATTAGGACATGATGATGGTCTCAGTCAATGCGATGCTATGTTACGAACTTACAGTTTAAGATTTATGGTTCATATTATATAGGCCTACAACAGGTTTTATGGACAACAAGAACTAGTTTTATATTTAATTCGCTCTTTGAGAGAAGGCTATTGAAGGCCTGTTGAATAGAAGGTAAATAGGCCCTAGATATGTAAACATCTAATCGATTTGAAGAAATTCTCCGACAAAATCCACATTTTCATCTTGTTCCTTCTTCATTGCTTTAACCTCTGCAAGAATAATCAATGATATAATTATCAATGTCAATCTACAGGGTTCGAAATAGAGCACACCCAGCCATTTCATACTACACACTAAGTATAAGGCCCCAACTGGGGGCAGGCATTCAATAAGGGGCACGGGCCCCCGGGTCCCCATATGGAACCGCCACTGGTACTTTGCATTAGACTGTAGGCCTAAAACATCAGTTGATCTAATTTTTTTGAATATCAATTTATCCATTTGGGGTTATATGTTCGCGAAAGCAGTATAGCGTAGCCAGTTTATGCAAAGCGGGATTAACTGGAGGCACTATGCAACTGAACAGCAGAGGGGGCAGCGGCCGACCCCCACTACACCCCTCCTTCAAAAAAAAAGTCAATGGATTTACATTAACTGTGTTGGTCATATCTTTTTTGAAATGGGGTTGTTTGAACAACCCCAAACAACCCTGTGGCTACGCTACTGCGCGAAAGCCTTAGAAATATAGATGAACATATTTAACAAAAGGTTCGGTCGGAAAATGATCTACGCGTTTTTAGAAAAGTTCGCGGACAATTTGGCTTTTGTCTACATACAATAAAGAAAAAATTGGTTCATTTCTCGCGTGTTTATGGTCTGTTTTCGCGTGCCCTGCGGCAGTTAATTGCATGGTTCGAAGTTCGAACTTTTGGCCGCGGCGTATAAAACACTCGATATTGCTGGCCCCATAATGAATCAAGCAGTTATGGGTTCGTGATTCGTGCAACGTGCGACGTTCAGTGTTGTTATTTAAGTACAAGACTATCATTTAAAATTCAGTATTTGAAGTATTTGACCAGCAAAATTAATTTAAATAGTATTTATATACAACAGACTGTTTCAGTTAAGCCCATTGCAATTTTCACATAATTATATCGTTTCCTATAGACTGTTCATTTTTGCATGTTCTGCACTGCATGGTTTTAGACCTTGAAAGTTAAGTAGGTCTACATTGACATTGTTAAAAATAACCCCCTCTGCAAAAATACCTCTGTCGAATCCTGTCAAATATATTACAGGTATTTGCAGATTTGCCAGTATTTAAATACTTACCCTGGTATTTGGGTATTTTACTATTTAAATTGTCTGAGCCAAGTATTTTGAAAGGTCAAATTCAGTGAAGCGTTGATGACCTGGCGACGTTTTTTGCTTGTTCTGAAGGTGACCAGCAACTAACAGTGTTTTACAAAGAGAAAAATTTAACTGCACCCCTGGAAAAATCTGCACCTCTGACCCCAAAATTCAGGGGTGCAGAGACGG
>CM030852.1:3034933-3042433 GCA_018105865.1 Metaphire vulgaris
CTGGGGCTGGAACCCCGCTGTGGTCTATCCTCGAAAGCCCTAAGATCCTCTTACAAATTGCCCGCGAAGTGATTGCCGGGTTAGACCCCTGGAAAGTCCCGCTGGAAGAGAGGCCTATCCTCCGCCCCTCCCCCGTCTTTCTACGTGGGAGGCGCACGGCAACTGATTCGAACTACAGGTTGCGGTCTTTCATCTCCGTCTTCTTCTTCCTGTGATTGCTTCATCCTCAGTGTGAAATATATCTGTCTCTGTCTGTCTGTCTATCTGTCTGACCGTCCGTCCGTGTGCCTGTCTCTCTGTCTGTTTATATCTCTGTCTGTCAGCCAGTCAGTCAGTCTGTCTGCCTGTCTCTCTGTCTGTCTGTCAGCCAGTCTATCTGTATGTCTGTCTTTTCACACACACACACTTTCTCTCTCTCTCTCTCTCTCTCTCTCTCTCTCTCTCTCTCTCTCTCTCTCTCTCTCTCTCTCCAAATGGGAAAATTTGACGTTCCTCTTTGTGGGGAAATGTGGGTGAGACAGACAGACAGACAGACAGACAGACACAGGCAGACACAGACAGAGAGGCATAGCAGTGGTGATGAGAGGTTCCTCGCATCCGAGATGCCTTTTGCTGTACATGTATCCTAATCAATCGTCTTCGCTTCGTTCTTCAAATTGAATGGAAGCGAATCTGACGAATTCATCTCTCCGCCAAATGTGAGGTCGTATCAAATATGAGATCTTTCCTCTTCTTCTTCTTCTGAAGAGAGGCAGAGACAGAGACAGACAGAGAGTGAGAGAGAGAAAAAGACAGACAGTCAAACAAACAGAAACATAGTCAGAGAGAGGGAGAGAGAGCGCGAAAGAGGAGAAGAGAGAGATGGGGGAATGGGAGAGGGGAAGAGAGGGAGATAGAGAATGAGAGAGAGAGAGAGAGAGAGAGAGAGGGAGAAGTAAGAGCGAGGTGCTTCGTAAAGGATCAGATATGAAATATCGTCTGTTGATTCGTCCAATTGGAAACACTTTCTCCGGCGTAGTTGCGGTGTCCCGTTCTAGGGAGAGATGTTTGGACAGCTGAGCTGCTGCTGCTGCTCCTCCTCCTCCTCCTACTCCTCCTCCTACTCCTCCTCCTCCTCGGCGAGTCTTGTGTTTTGAAAGCGGTTACTCGTCTTGTTTTGGAAGAGTCAAGAATTATTATTTCGATACGATTTCGCTCGTTCTGCGCGAGAAAACTGTTTCATTTTAGAACTCGAGTAGAGGAAACGCATCGCCTGCGTGCCTGCTCAGTGCTTACAAGGCGGAAATCGAGTGCGATTCTGCCACTTCAGATTTTAGCACAACAATATTTCAAATACATATTCCTGTGCGAACGCTTCATAGCTCTATGCCTGACTTTATACACTGGTTTATGTTATTATATTGCGAGAATATTGTATTCTTTTATTGGGAATATTGACATCAATCAATCTTTTATTGTTCATTTAATTCTGAGTTGATTTTCTTTACAATTTTATAATTGGAAATTTTTTCGACTATTCCAAAATAATCTGACCTTTTTTTTTTTTTAGTCACCTCCTGGTTTTTCTTTTCTTACACATTAATCAATCAATCAATCAATCAGTCAGTCAGTCAAACGGTCAATCAATCAGTCATGCATGAACTATCAGCCACATTGTAAATATATAAGCGTGAGTTTGTTAAGATATTTTTCCGACGAATACTTTATGACCAATGTTGCTTTCCTTTCCTTGTAAAATCTTGAATTTCATCAAAATTATAGAATTTTTGCATTCCTCTGTCGGAATAATCTTTCTAATAATTTCATTTTCTATTATAAGAAGACAGTAATGGTCTTTACAGATGATATCAAAGTTCTAATCATTATAGCTAACTTAGACTATACACGTTGCTCGAATTGTTTTTGTTTTAGATTTTTCTACGCAATGGAAGTTTTCAAAGCTTGCCCCTCGTGCAACGTCTGGTAGCTGATTGGGACTGTGTACTAGGTCTACGTCGTCTTCTTCTTAATCATGGTCATCAAAGGATTAGCGTTTTCATTCCAGCTGCTTCTGTACTACAGCCTAACATTCTGCAAAGGTGAGAGGCATGCGGCCCTTTTAATTAGCCCACCTTACCTGAAATCCGACCACGGGATGGATGGATTGGACGCCGCCGCCACAACCACAGGTGCCCGCGCGCGAGAAACTGTCCTGCAAAACTCCCATCAATTATAGACGGTTTTTCTCTTCGCCCGCAAAATTATTGTCAAAACGCTTTGAAATCGGTTTTCGTGACTTTATTACCGTTTTGATTTATCGGGAGATTTATTTATAGTTTTGCCAATGTGCGATCGATCAACCTGATACCACTGGCGTAGCCACGGAGGGCGTGGGGTGGGGTGGGGTGGGGGTTGGCCCGGTCCCCCTATTTGGACTAATTGATTTCAAGGTGCTTGGCTTCTGTTATGCGCATCTCCGCGTTAACTTCGCCCTGGATAGCCTACTACATTTATATACTGCAGTAACACCAACTGTATGTCTTCTCCAGGGATATTTTACACCTCCTAACCTACCTCCCCAACGCTCCCCCCCATCTGAGACCAGCACCCTCCCCAATCTGAGAGCCGGATGATTTTTTTTGCTTGTCATACTTTTTTCGGCAGGGCACCCGCAGAAAATACCAACACCCCCCCCCCCAATTGATAATCCTAGAAATAATCCACCCTGGTCTTCTCAGAGATGTCCATGAGTTGGGTTAACCCATGGATTGGGTTGGGTTGGGTTGGGTCAGACTTGACCATATTTATGGTGGGTGGGTCAGAAAATAAGTCATGGTTTAAGAAATTGCAATGTAGTACGGTGGATTGGGTTGGGTCAAGTAACTCTACTGCAGGCATGGATTGGGTTGGGTTGGAGATTTGATGGGCTGGGTCATAAAAAATGGACCCATGGGACATCTCTGTGTCTTCTTCGCTGTATATAGATACGCATTTGGAGCGAGCGTGATTTACCATGACTCATGGATATTTTACACCCCCTAACACTCCCCAACACCCTCCAATCTGAGACCGATACCCCCAAGTTTAGTCTGGGATTACCTTTTTTGCGTGTCAGACTTTTTGACAGGGACACCCAAAATATCCCGACACTTTTTGGCAGGGACCCGCAAAATATCCCGACACTCCATCAAATTGATAATCTTAGAAATAACCCTGCCATGACTTACCTATTTGGGAGGTAGGCCGTCGGTTTGAAATTATTGCAGCTGCACAGAAAAGATTTATTTCGATTAGTTTCTCTTGTGAAACACATGTTATTTATGTGTTCCGCGTAACACTTGTTTCGCATTTCTCTGACCTGCTGGTTTCCTGCAATCGTTTCCACTTACTCGCTTACTTACCTTCCTTCAGCTGCTGCTGCGAACTAGCAAGGATGAGTAGGCTAACCGGGTCGAGAGGGAATCCGAATCCGGTACTTACTGGAAGTACCGAGTACCAGTACGGGACGATGCGATCTTTAATTAAGAAATCGTGGTATTTTATTTACACAAGGTTGAAAATACAGACGCAGTTGTCTTGCTTTTACTGAATGCGAACTGGTCTGTGATGTGCCCCCTCCCCCCCAAGTCAGTTTTATCAGTTTCTTCTCTTTCTATACGCCTAGTAGCTTCTGCTCTACCTGTCGTATACCTAGGCACGCCACTGTTGGGAGATAGTGTGCATATAAATATGTAGATATTAGACTGCAGCGTTATATGATGACATATAGCCTTTTTTCATTGATCTATCAACCAGGGATATTTCTAGGATTGTGGATGTGGGGGGTGTCGACCTCAAATTGGGGGTGTCCGGAGCTAATTAGTAGGCATTTTGTAAGCATACCATTGTCACATTACCAAATTGGGGGTGTCGACCTCAAATTGGGGCAGGGGTTGTGGGGAAGGGTGTGGGGTGTTAGGGGTGTAAAATATCCCTGCTATCAACGCACTACAACCGGTGTTCGGCTAAACTAGTTTGCTCCTTCGTGATCTTCTAAATCAGGATTGTCAAAACCTTGGTCCGCGGGTTAAATTTTAATAAAACGAAGTATTATTATTTTGAAATGCCTATCACTATAAATTTTGATTCCTCGAAATATTCTCAGAAAGTTCCGTCTATTTGTGATATATTTAAAACAAGGATTTTCGGACTTCAGAGAAAGCGAGTCGCTACTCAAACTCAACCTCTTTAGCACTGTCTTTGGAACAATTGCTGAAATGGAGCGGATTGATCTCCAGTGTAATATAGTGCCTTAAAACGAGGCCGGACATGGGGAAAAAATGTCAGCGGACAAAATGTCACGGTTTACTGCTAGAGTTATGGTTACATTTTGTCCGCTGACATTTTGTCCCCCGTGGCATTTTGTCAGTGACATTTTGTCCGCAGACATTTTGTCCTAGCACCCCTTTAAATCTACGTTTCAAAGTAGGAGCTTAAAAGATTTCTATGAGCAACTTCCAAAAGAAGCATTGTAACTGATTACGAGTGAAATTTTCGAACATTCAGTATATATAGTTGGCGTAGAAAAAACACTGGCTTTTCACTCGCCCTTTAACCCCTTAACCGTGTATTTAACTGTAACTCAATGTAGAATGGACGGATATATCCGGGATCCCCAGTTAAGGGGTTAATAAATTCCCTGATTTGACTGGCATATATCTTTTTCATGCGCTTTGACTGCAACGTATAGAAACGCTAGAAGTACAGTTTACCCCACGCGTAGATAATTGTTTCTCTGTAATTTCGTGCCATTCTCCGGGATGATTGAAGGCAGGAAATTACCGGCGACTGACGGATAGTCCAGGATACGAAATGATTGACGATACATAGTGAATTAAGTTATGACCATTGAGCTCTCTTCATATCCAGCACAGGGGCGTAGCGACGGGGGGTATATCGGTATATATATACCCCCAAAATCAGTCTACCTTAAAGTTTTTTTTAATGTGATTTACATGTGGTTATATGTAGTTTATATGGTTTATGTGGTTTATATAGTTAAGATTTATACCAACCCAAAATATTTATACCCTCCCAAATCAAATTCCTGGCTACGCCACTGATCCAGCATTGGAAGTGCAGTCGAAATACGCAGACATTCTAACGTTGTAATTGCGTTTTAGTGCTATATTAAACATCGTAGCGACGTTAATAAGGTATTTTCAACCGTATTTGCAGTAATTTCTCTCTATATATTTGACCAGCAGTGTTGAAGGTCAATTTCAGAGTTTTCTGCCCAGCGGTGGGACTTGATCGGGTGGAGGGGAGGGGCGAGAGAAGTAAGTGGGGGCGAGGGAGGGATTTTTAGTATATGAGCTGTTCCTTTCGCTGATGACCTTTGACCTGTCGTTATAGTTTGAGGCAAAACATGCAATGCAGGAGATATGTGCAGAATCACGGATTATGGCTTCTTTTGTCAAAATCTATATAGCAAAATGATGGCTGAAAATAAGATATGACCTTGTTTTCCATTTGGTGCATCTGTACCCTGTGCTGCGTCACGATTAATCACTGAAATTACTCAACAATTTCGCCGTTTTCCTATCGACGAAGCGTCTCTCAGCTTTTACCAACGAATTTGGAGTAGGCCTATATAAGCCTATACCTCAATGTATCAAAATGGAAGATATAATGGTGTATTATTATTATTATTATTATTATTATTTATTATTATTATTATTATTATCGTCATCTTCACCATCGTCATTGTGATGATGATGATGATGATGATGATGATGATGTTGATGGTGATGGTGAAGAAGAAGAAGATGATGTTGAATAAGAATAAGAAGAAGACACGAAAGAATGATCCTATAGTTTTAAAAAGGGGGCCCTACGCCCAGCCGAGGTTGCCCGTGACAAAATTATTGCGTACAAAGAAGTTCCCAGTTCTGTTTTATTAAAGCATAACGCAGGTAATTTTCACACGAACGGACACACACACACTCACACACACACACACACACACAATATGGGTCCAGGTGTGAAAGCTCTTCTTCAACGAGTCCTCATTAAGAACTGCAGCGTCTTCTGCAACGCTTGATCGTATCTCGCTAACTATCTCCTGCTTCCTTCCATCTCACCCTACCTCTTTACCCCCACCCTCCCCCCAACCCAACCCCCCACCCCATCCCCTCGGTGTCTGCCTTGCATTCGGGCACAATCGTGCATCGACTGTATAATTGCTTTCGTCAATTCTATATCTCGCGTCCACTTGGTCGGATTTTCTTAGGAAACTTTTGTTAAAATCTGGCTCCCCACTGCTTTCCTATCGCCCCCCACTCCCCCTTACCCCGACCGCTGAAGTAGAAAGCACCGGAGGGCGAGACGAATGGATGGGGCTGTGAAAAAGACGCAGGCTGTTCGACCATCACCTGCGTGGTTTAATGTATAGAGAGAGCCCCTTTGCTGCGTGTATAAAAGATCCCTTTACGCTATATGGGCGATCTTTTTTCGGCCTCTGTGTATAGGCGTCGATTGAGTTTCTAATCACGGGCCAGGTGAGTGCGGCTTTTTTGGTCTTTGAAGATTACCTGGACGGGGTAGTATATAGGCCTATGTCGGCTCTCCACATTTTTTCTGCCCACAGGTTCAACGCTTGTTCGGCGCCTGATAATTAAAATATAATTGCATCCGAAAAAAACTATTTCATCCATCCAACCATCCATCCATCCATCTCAACCATCCATCCATCCATCCATCGAACTATCCATCCATCCATCCATCCATCTATCCATCCATCCAACCATCCATCCATCCATCCATCCATCCAACCATCCATCCATCCAACTATCCATCCATCCCATCCATCCATCCATCCTTTAATTCATCCATCCATCCATTTATCGGACGCATCCTGCGACGTCGATGGTCCTTTCCCGATTCGACCGAGCGGTACAGGAGCCCCGGGACCGAGTCCGGAGATGCCCGAGGGAGCAATGACACGCGCACTGGGTTTACTTGGTGCGCGTCGCCCATACAAGGGCAGGTCTCCTATATTATATGTATACTGTAAATTATGGCCAATTGTCCATCGACAATGATTTCTCCATTCGTTTTCGTCTGAGAAGCGATCTTCAGGCCAGGGGCAGGGCAGGGCAGGGCAGGCGCCGGGTTCGCTTTCAACAGAACCCGAGTTCCTATCTGGTCGCTTGATCGGACGAAATGGTCGTCGGGTCTTTGGGGCGGTGATGTCCCGTCCTGCCCTGGGCGGAGGGAGGAGGGACTGAGTGATGGCGCTTCGGTCTCCGAGGAGACATTCACTGCTGCGGCGGCGGAGGCGGCGGAGGCGACGGAGGCGACGGAGGCGGAGGCGGCGTTTGGATCGCAAATGGGATGTTCACGAGAATTCGTTGCTGACTCAGCGGTTTCGGCGGAAGCGAGTGAGAGAGAGACAGAAAGAGAGAGAGAGAGAGAGAGAGAGAGAGAGAGACAGACAGACAGACAGACAGACAGACAGACACACAGACAGACAAACAGACA
>CM030852.1:3044933-3054933 GCA_018105865.1 Metaphire vulgaris
GGTAGGGCCTATATACTGACGCCCAGCCCCCCCCCCCAGCACAGCGGAACGGGGCGAGAGAGGGGGTGCCCGCGTATAGGCCGACTGGAGCCACCATCATCACCTTAAAAACAAGATCGCGCAGGTGCCAGGTAGCCGGGCCTCACCTGACGTTTTTCCTAACGCGGCGCACAGGTAATAATAATTGGGAAAGACGGAGTTTGCGCGGAACCTGCAGGTGTCAGACAGGGCGCCGCGCCTCCGACAGGTGTGGTATATCGGTGTATATATATATACCCCCCAAATCAGTCTACCTTAAAGTTTTGTGTGTGATTTATATGTGGTTATATGTGGTTATATGTAGTTTATATGGTTTATGTGGTTATATATAGTAGTTTATATGGTTTATAGTTAAGGTTTATACCCTCCAAACATTTATACCCTCCCAAATCAAATTCCTGGCTACGCCCCTGGTGTCAGACAGCGACCTACGCCTTGCTGGATACAAGGTACCGCGTATTTCATCGATCCGAGTACCCCCCCCCACACTTACCTGAGCGGTCACGACACACCAAGGGATGACAGTTAGACATATAGGGACGACATGAAGACGTGCATGAAGATGACATTTCAAACGAAACACTGACGTTGAATTTATTAACCCCTTAACCGTGTATTTAACTATTTAACTGTAACTCAATGTAAAATGGACGGATATATCCGCCCTCTAGGATTTGGCAAGTGGGGGGTTGGGGTGGCAACTTCCTAATCATGGGGGCCAACCATTTGTTGTTTAATGCTGCATTTCTAGGGAACAGGGGCCACTGGGGCGACTTAGGGGGAGAATGTGGCGGATACAGGTGGTAGCAGGGGCGTAGCGACGGGGTGTATATCGGTATATATCCCCCCAATCAGTCTACCTTAAAGTTTTTAATGCGATTTATATGTGGTTTATATGGTTTATGTGGTTTATAGTTAAGATTTATACCCACCCAAAATATTTATGCCCTCCCAAATCAAATTCCTGGCTACGCCCCTGGGTGGTAGAGGAGTTTGCCGGGGGGAGGGGGTGAGACAGATTCGCTGTGAAGTCGAATCGCCAATCTGAGGAAGTTCTCGACGATAAAATAATTAATCGATTTGCTAAAATAAAGACGTTTTATTGGCTTCAAGACCGTCAGCGCCTAAACCTTTTAAATTTAAGTCATAAACTGTTCCTGTTTGTCCCATCGGTGTTCGACTGAATCCCCCGCCGAGCAGACTGCCCTCTACATCGTCACCATTCTATAAATAATTACTATTGTATTTTCTAAAAGCAACGGCTGATGTAAAGGGCATCATTATAATATAATGACGCTATATAATATATATAGCCTCGATTGACTGATTGGTTCATATAAAAGAGGTAATCGGAATTACGCAATAGTTGCTTTGTGTCAAAAACTTTGTGATCTGTGGATTTTTTTGATGGAGAGTAGATTTTTGAAAGACTGTGTACAGTATTATGTATATAGTGTGCGGGTTGAAATATTGCCAACTCTATTTCGAGCTCAATAAAATAGACGGCAGTATTGGATACACGATTTTACGCAATGATGAAGGAACAAATGAAAAAAACCTGATTCTAATTCGATTATTTCATCAACCCGCTGAAAGTTTTGCATTAATGATCACATGCACAATTAATAGTTCTTCCATTGGTTAAAGTCATACAGAGAATCGATTTTATAATATTTTTGTCGTCTATAAAACTTGTGATACAAGGAACCAATTATCTTTTAAAAGAAAAGAAAAGGCGTCGCCTTTACTGAAAATCTCTGACAAGCAAAAGATTTCTCTCTTCTAAATCGTACATTAAATCATACTGACAATTAAAAAGGTTATCTCGAAAATCTGTATATATTTATATGATGGGTCGGGGGCGGGTCTGCAGCTGTCTGTCTGTCTGTCTGCCTCTCCTCCCTATTCCGGAATCTTCTCTCATCATTCTAGACGGGCTCTAGGCCTCTGATCAACTTCACAGTTCCACAAAGTCCGTCAGGATGAAGGCGTGCTTTTAAGATTATTTTTTACTTTATATCTCCACTTGTTATAATAAATTAATAAAGTCTCATACCTCTGTTGCATCACGTTCTTGGCCTATCATGAGCCTACGTGTGTATCAAAACTAATGTAATCCTGTCGTTTGTTATTTTGCCGTTTTTAATATGGTAAATCAAATAAATAAATAAATAAATAAATAAATAAATAAATACCAGGTAAATACTGAAATGGTCTGGCTTCGAGTTCATTAGTCATTACTGTCTGTACGCTAATAGAATAGTTAGTGAAAGAAGGTCAGTAAATACGGGTAAATACTGAAATACTGAAGTGCTTATCGAGTACACGATATGCGGCGCGCACCCTACTCATAAAGCCATTACACGATATGCGCGCGCACAATAAACTACAGTTTTCCACTAATAATAATGTTTACGCTGTTCGATTCACTGCATGTGTCGTCTGATCGTCTTTCAAAACAGTTTCGAGAGCGCTCGCTATGAACCCCAAAATGGCAATGAGTGGGGAGGGGCTGCTTTCGGCTGATTGGGGTGGGGGGGTGGGGGTGGTCGGTGGATTGGGGGTGGGGTGGGTAACGAGATGCAGCAGAAAAAGCGGTAATTTTATCGGCGATGTATCGCGACTGCAGATGCTTGAACTTGACGCAGAGATGGCTGCCAGATGCGACGGCAGTTTTTGGTGTCTGGTCCCGATAGCAGCAGCAGCGGCGGCGGCGGAGAGGAGGCGGCCTGTTTCTTTGATGCCACCCTCACCCCCTGCAGATGAAAAGGGGCGAGTGCCGCAGTTCGCACTCGATAACTTGTTTGATCTTCGAAAAATTCCCCTCCGTTTGCTTGTGTCGTATAACTTGTCGATGTGACATTCTCACCAATCAATCCACTCCAATCAATCAATCAATCAATCAATCAATCAATCAATTAGTCAATCAATCAATCAATCAATTAGTCAATAAGTCACACTAGGAAAAACGTCTTCGAGTTTTCCGCACATTTATTTATTCTCTTCGATCATACATGCTGCCTCCCCCCCACCCCACCCCAACCCCCTCAACCTCCAATCTCGGCGGTTTTGCGCCAATTTCACGACCGGCCCGCGGGCCAAAATGGGTGCTACGCAAAAGGAAGAGTTTCTGTCCAAAGATGATCACGTGATCATTCTTTTTAAAATGACGACCAGCATTTTCTTCTCTCTTCGACAGTGACCAAAGACCACGCATCGTCAAGATGCATCCCATAATTCAACGCTTTCCGGGACGTTTCTGTACAAAAAAGAGTTAACACGATTTTTCAGCGAAAATGAACTTTAATAATTAATTGATCATATATATATATATACTCTATGGTATATGATAGTGACGTCAGTTTTCCACCATTTTACGTGCAGTGTATGTCTATAATATCCTTGTTATTTCGCCATTTCGACGTGGTTACCATGACAACAATAAGTGAAAATGGCGGAAAAATTGCTTCAACGTTTCGCAGTCTTAACTATAGACAGAGAGACTCTATCTAGTTACTATTAATCGGGGCTGGGAGAAGTGAGTTTAAAACCCCTAGTTTTTAAATGTATTTTTAAAAGTCTAGATTTTCAAAAAAAATCAAATTATAGGTTTTTTAGTGTTTTTGTGTTTTAAGTCGAAAAATAAAAATCCCATCTTTGATGTTTTACAAGTTTTTTTAACTCTCTGCAGACAGCCGAACACATGTGACGACAATATAGAGGAGGGTTTGTGGGTGTTGCTAACATGTGGCCAAAATATGTAAAAGGGTTTATGGATGTCGACATGCCAAACATTAGAACCTTTTAAAACCAAAAACCCTATATATGATTTCTTAAGAACCTAGATTATTTTCAGCCCTGGTATTAATGTCTATGGAAAGATTGAGCAACATTTACATAAAGTACTTTATATATATATATATATATATATATATATATATATATATATATATATATATATATATATGGTGGCGGCTCCAGGATTTGACAAGTGGCGGTCCGTTGTGGTGGCAACTTCTAAGCACGGGGGCCGACCATTTGTTGATATGTAAGTAGTAGTAAGTATAGGGTCTCAAAAGGGTGGCCACTGGAGGCAGGCATTCGATAGGGGGGCACCCCCGGGGCCCCAAGTGGAGCCACCGATATATATATATATATATATATATATATAGTTTAATATTTCGTACAGTTGAGATATTTTATTTGCTATATAAAGTGCTCTTGATTTTGACATTTTGTCATGCATACTGCGCTATATAAGTTGTCAGTTATGAATGAATGAATGAATGAATGAATGAATGAATGAATGAATGAATGAATGAATGAATGAATGAATGAATGAATGAATGAATGAATATATACTTGAGTGCTGTTTTTTTCTGATTTCAGGGTCCGTGCCTCGGTTTCTCGCGGAGCCGCAGTCGGCGGTCGTTCGCCCTGGATCGGCCGTCGTCCTCCGCTGCTCCGTCGACCCTGAGGCGGCCGCCGCCGTCGTCGTCGTTCGCTGGACGGTCAACGGGACCTACTTGGCGGCGCATGCGAGGCGGCGCGGCTTCGAGCTCCGAGACGGCGGCTCCGTTCTTCGCATCTCGTCCTTCAACCATCCGGAACCTCTGTCCCACGACGGCGTCTACCAGTGCGTGGCCACCAACCCCGTCGGCAGCGTCGTCAGCCGAGAGGCGACGCTCGAAGCTGCAGGTCTGGTTCAGAACAGTGGCATGCACCAGTGTTTTACCCAGACCCAGTTATGGGAGAAATTCTGACTCCAACCACAAAAATCCCCCATTAAAAATCTCCATAAACCTCTCCAAATTCTCCCAACCCCCCCCCCAAAAAAAATCCCAGCACTGACATTTTTTGCATTGAGGTGTGTGTGTCTCTTTCCCTCCAGCCAAGTCAACCTCCCCCTTCCAAAGGCCTGGAACCTGGATAAAACACTGCATAACGATATCAATACAGTAGCGCTATAGAAAAATAGACGACATCAAGACGATTGCGCTATAAAAAAACAGACGATATTAATCCATTAGCGCTGTAGAAAGCAGACGATACTAAAGCATCAGCGCGACTTTAAAAAGCAGACGATACTTGCGTAGTAGTGCTATAAAAATAGCTCACTAGAGCATAGAATTTAATTATCGCTGGAACGGATCTATGCTTAATAATAATAATAATAATAATAATAATAATAATAATAATAATAATAATAATAATAATAATAATAATAATAATGTGATTTTAAGTGGTTTAGGAGGCTAAGTCCTTCTTTGTCTCTGACGGTGAGCTTTCCTTGACGATCTCCGCTTGCAAGTGAAGCCAGTTTTTCCCATGCACCATTTTGTTAAACGAGATCGTGTTACCGTAAAACTCTCAATAGATGCCGATTGTCAAATAGCCGCGGTATAAACTATAACGCGTCGTTGGTTTTAATAGAAGCTGCTGGGGCTTGTATTAGAAGTTTGACATTAAATTACATTGTGACAACGGTAAACATTAATTATCTAACTTTTAGCAAAGATGGCGGCAGATAGGTCATTAAACTTTCGCGTAGGCCTACAGTGTATGTTCTGACAGCGGACCAGGGATATCTGTACACCCCTAACACCCCTAACACCCCCTAATTTGAGACCGACACCCTCAACACCCTCAATTTCAGCTATGGGATGACGTTTTTTCTTGTCGGACTTTTTTGGTAGAAGACCCCCAGAATTTACCGACACCCGCCCCCCCCCAAATCGATAATCCTAGAAATAACCCTGCGGCGGACAGTAGTTATCCAGCTTATCCGAGTGCGTAGAATTGTATTGGTTACGACACAGTGGCGTATTGAGGGCATGATTTGTGGGCCTATACTGGGAAAACGTTAATAACCTTTAGGTTCCAAAAACTATTTCTATTGAAGAGTTCATTGTAGCAATATGCCAAGCTTGGCGCTACTAAATAGTAAAACTATTGCGTGATTCTTTGAAATACTAATTATATAACACAAATCTGTGTCTTTGTCTGGTTCATAACAAAGAAACTATTGTCGGTGAACAAGCAACAATCTGCTTGCAAGCTGATTGATTGCGCGATAAAAGAGGAGAAATATGGGAAAGTTCGTTTTAAAAAGACATAAAAACAGTAGCTCATTTGTTGAATGTGATGTTATCGAATTACAGTTTTCAAAATTAATATAGTACTGAGTTTCTTTTAAATAAATCTGCTGTGTGTGGGGTCGCAAGAGAAACTAAAATATCCTTTCAACTTCGTTGTTTTGGTTTTTAGTAGTAGCTGACATGCTAGAGAAAAATAGCTGGACGCAAAAAGATTTTGTAAAACGGTCAGAGATCAGATATTTTTACGACTCATTATTGATGAATATATTTTCCTATAGCCCTTCACGATTCTGGAGAAATGTTTCACCGACCCCCAACAGGCAATATTTGCTCGCCTCCAGTTACAAAAACACCAGTCTAATCGGCCTACTTTGGGACCTACCGTAAAAACTTTCACGCACTAACTGCAGGCACATATATATATATATATATATACGCTTAAATTTATATAGCGCTGTGTATGTTGTTCTATTACAATTGTTCAGTAAGAAAAGCTTTTTGGGTCGGAATATTACTAACCGAAAATTTTCAACTTACTTACAGTGGATGGTCTACTGCCTGGAATGCAGAATTTCGACTTCCCCAGTTAATTATTCAGGGGTTGACCCTCCAACCAGCGACAGTTCGAACGTTGATCAATAAATGAAACGGTTTTCGGGGTAAAATTATAAAAGTCTGGCCCTAAAGCGAAACCTGTTTAAAAAACGGTCATTCGTGCAAAATTGCGGACTGCTGCTATATACATAGACTGTAGGCCTATACTTTTAGTGAATATTGATCTCAATTCCTAGTTTAGTTTGTTATAGCGCCTTATCGCCATCTAGCGGATATCATAGCCATTAAAAATAGTATGTATATTTTTAGGTTAAATTAATTAGACATTCCGTTCAATACGTAGATCGCAGACTTGAAAATCTATGATTTAGATGCAAATTTGGCAAGTGCCGTTAGAACGTATGTAGCATTAAGTATAGGGTGCAGATAGAGGAAGTCACTGTTTAGATCGAGGTGGAATGCAGATGTGTTATCATCGATGGTGTTTATCGAGTTGTTTACGATTTTCCGTCAGAAATTTAATGCAGTAATATTGGAACAAGACGTTCTTACTTAGTTTTTTTACGTTAGAGTAGCATATTAATTCGATAATAAATGGTTTAATTAAATTCAAGTTCATTATTATCAGGCATTCATAAAATTTTATTATTTTTCACTTTTACGTACAGTCATTCTAATGATGATGCAGAATGTAAACTTCAAGTGAAATATAAATAACTTATAATAAACCAATAGACTCACATGAAGTTTACATTCAAAATTAGACTTGCAAATAACTTTCAAAGAAAATGCAATTAGATATTGTTGCCTTACGTCTAGTTAAATGAGTCGCCCTAAAAATGAGGCGAGTGGTTGTTGGAGAAATCTAATTTTTAAACTAAATACTAAACAAAATAGACAGTTGGCAGGTAATTTTGAATAGTTTGCCAGCGCAATTAGGGCGATATCTCTCTAGTTTCATCCATCTATCTAATAGTCCTTTGTGGCTGTTGGAATTTTCCAGAAATTGAGAATTACCAGACTGGTATGAGAATCCTTTAGTAATGTCCAAAATAGGTCAAATTTTCAGAGGGCTTTTTCCCATAAAAGGTCAGTGTTATAGAAATAATAGTAATAATAATAATAATAATTTATATTATGGTAATAATGGGATGGAGATAAACGACGTCTTAGGGTGATTTATCGAGAGGCGAAGGGGGAATGAGCAGGGGGATGGGCAAAGGCAAGATGTTCTTACTTAGTTTCCTGGAAATTTTTATTTTTAAAATGGCGGCCGGTTCATTGTGAGACATTTTTCGGTGAGTTGAATAACGAAAATGCTCGTTGAAATTTTGACCAATCGATCGGCAGCTGGAAACAATAATCTCATCCCTATTTTATTCGCCGGCGCTTACCAGACGAATTTAGACGAATAGGTCAAAGTTCAGAGGGGTCACCACGAAAGGTCAGAAATGAGTCGTCTTTCATGCAAAATGGGTCGGAGCTTAACGACGTCTTAGGGTGATTTATCGAGAGGCGAATGAATGAGCAGCAAAGGCTGTGTTTTTATTTTTAAAATGGCGGCCGGTTCATTGTCGGTGTTGCCGCTGCGGATTTTTGACCAATCGATCGGCAGGAAACAATAATTCCACGGTCTTTTTCGCCGGCGCCTGAGTGGGCGTCGTCGAGTTGGCGCAGAGCCGGCCGGGTCTGCCTTCTTCGGTTCGAGACTGGAATTCTGCGGGTCGGAAATAATTAATTTAACCGTACATATCGGGAATTCAGTTCTCCGCCAGCAGAGAACAGTCTGCAGTGGCGCTTTAGTATAATGTCCTGTACCACTTTAGTATCATCATCATCATCATCATCATCATCATCATCGTCGTCTTCTTCTTCTTCTTCATCTGCATCATTATTATTATTATTATTATTATTATTATTATTATTATTATTATTATTATTCAAAGTTGTTAGCAGCTATTTCAATGTTTGAGTACGGTAGTCGCCACTCGGATTTTTCAGAAGCATTGAATTAAATTCAATAGGTAAAGTCACGTGATCGAATGGCTTTGTTTTATCTCCACCGCGTCCCAAACATTCTTGGAGCATCAAAACTGTAATTACGTAAACGACAAATATTAATAAACGTTAAAACTGTCTCACCCAATTTACTTACCTATTATACTAACTAATTGAACTAACTAACTGATTGCGACTTCTATAGCGCCGTCTAGTAATACGCTTGACATAGGTCGGTGGTCGCTCCGAATTAAAATCCTACCCCATTCCCCACTGATAATTCCAAACAGTCAGTCCAATCTTTCCGGGTTCGGTTACTTACGTCAAGACAGATTTACTGCGAACGGAAAATCTCTGCAGCCAATCCGCCCAACCGCACAGCCGAGTCATCGCGCAGACGAATTCGTTTTTTAGCGCAGTTCGGAGCCGCCATCAGTTCCGATCTATCACTTTTCCTCTGATGTCTGATGTCTTCGTTGGCTCCAGATATCCCGAAAAGAAATCATGTCAGGTCCAAGGGATTGTGCATGGCAGGAAGTTTACAGATGTAGCATCCGGTGTTTATATCGTAACCAGATTTTTCTGCACGCACTGTGGTCTTATTACTGAGAAAGAGACGCTAAATGTGTAACCTCCTCCTCCGTACAAAGCGGGGGTGGAAATGTGGTTTCAAAACCCTAGGTTATTTAGGATTTTTGTTTTTAAAGTCTAAAAATGGAAAAAAACATCTTTTGTTGTTTTTCAAACCTGGATTTGGCAGGGGGGGGGGTTACGATTGTAATTCGGAGTGACCATCAACCTATGTTCTGTCTGCTGTACGAAGAGTGTATATATATATATATATATATATATATATATATATATATATATATATATATATATATATGCAGGTGGCACAAAAACCGGACTATATTAAATGCAAACCCAAATGAGACAAGTCCGATTTTTTGGCGCCACCATGTATATACAGTGCTATTCAACAGTGTTTTTCGACGGGCAACAACTGCCCTAAGAAATTGTAATGTGTTACGGTGGGTTGCGTCGGGTTGGGTCGGGTCAAGTAACCATATTGCTTTCGCGGTTCGGATTGGGTCTCGGTCATGATGGGTTAGGTTGGGTCTTAAAACGCGGACCTATGTCCATGTCTGTTCTTGCCCAAGGGGACGCGCATTAATAGCACTATTATAGCATGTCGTCAGTAGCTGAGTAGCATTCTTTATTTCTAAATTGGATGCACACGTCGGTCGTAAAATTGCGGTCGAATTTTAATTATCTTAATTTGCTTGTCTTTGTTCAAAAGTGGCGGCGAA
>CM030852.1:3059933-3074933 GCA_018105865.1 Metaphire vulgaris
GCCGTAGGCAAGTCACGTGTTTGTGTCATTTATTTGTAACATTTCACGAAAGACAGTAAACGATGTGCGCTAAGCGATAACAATTGCAGATAACAATTGCAGATATATAGACATATTCGAAATTCGAATCCATGTATCGCGTAAATAAACACATATTCAGGGCCAAACTTACCATTAGGCAAACTAGACTGCAGCCTATAGCCCAAATTTTAAGGGGCCTAAACCACCTTTACTTGAGCATTCTTTGTTGACCAGCCTACGTTTGCTTGGAATTGGAAAGCTGCTGACATGTGACCTGTAGCTTGTTACACTACCTAAGTGACAAAGTTTGTGTAATTTACCTTGAATGAATGAATGAATGAATGAATGAATGAATGAATGAATGAATGAATGAATGAATGAATGAATGAATGAATGAATGAATGAATGAATGAATGAATGAATGAATGAATGAATGAATGAATGAATGAATGAATGATTGACTTTACGAATGAAACCTACTCGTTTAGTTGCTGTGGACAATAAACGCGTCTTCCATTATTGCGTGCATTTCCCCCTTGCTCTTGAACTTCCCCGAGGGTAGGTTTTTTCCAGACTCCACTGTGATAAACTGGTCCATGTCCCCACCCCCACCCCCATCGGGGGTCGTTTCACCCGCCTGCATGGCGTTACGGCAAGTTCCGTACAAGAGATGAAATTGATTCAGATGGGATAATGCAGCGGCCATGGAGCCGGCAAATTGAAAACAACGCGTCCCTGGATGGCGGTTGTAAATTAGCTGCTAAAGAAAAGAGCGTCTAACGAAGGACTTTACGACTGTCATGTACTGCAAGTGCAGGTCTTCCGCGTTGAATTCTCAGAACTCGACAATCGATTGGAAAGGCGTGGAATCTTCGGATAATGTCGAAGAGCCGTGCCGGTCATTTGGCTACCGACGTGGCCTTGGTCAGCCGAGGAAGACATTAGTACTGATACTTTACAGGCGTGGACATGGGTCCATTTTTAAAGACCCAACCCATCACTGCATACGAGAGTAATAGTGTTATTATTATTATTATTATTATTATTATTATTATTATTATTATTATTATTATTATTATTATTATTATTATTATTATTATTATTTAAATTAATGTAGAGTTATTGCAGTGGTCTTCGCACAGACTGACTTAGCCTGCTAAACCACTTTAAATCATATTATTATTATTATTATTATTATTATTATTATTATTATTATTATTATTATGTGAAAGTTCCGTGGAAGGCGACTGCGTTAAAATCCCTGGAGTGTCCCGTATTGTTGTTGTTAATAATAATAATAATAATAATAATAATAATAATAATAATAATAATAATAATATTATTATTATTATTATTATTATATTATATTGGAGAAGGAAAAGCAGCGAACGAGAAAGAAGGAGAGACAAGGAATAAAAGAGGAGAGGAAAAGAGAGCTAGGAGGATTTTGAAAATAACTAAGAAGATGCGAACGAGGAGGAAACAAGGGGAAACAAAGGAGATTATGATGATGGAGGAGGAGGAGGAGGAGAAGGAGGAGGAGGAGACAAAGATGTGTCTTCATTAGTTGAGACAGAATATTCATCCGTGAAGTTAATAATTGCTCGGAGGTTTTTGCCATTTGGGAGTAATAATGTCGTTCGGTCTCTTGGGCAAGTCTGCGAGATGGCTGCTGCCTTTTCCATTACGCCTGGAATAATACGTCCCGATTGCAGCTAGGATAAAGTCCGGCCTCTCCAGTTTCGCACGCACTGTTTAAATGGAGTGGAGAGAGAGAGAGAGAGAGAGAGAGAGAGAGAGAGAGAGAGAGAGAGAGACAGACAGCCAGACAGACAGACAGACAGACAGATAGACAGACAGACAGACATAGACAGACACCGACAGACAGAGAGAGACAGCAATGCGATGGAGAGAGAGAGAGAGAGAGAGAGAGAGAGAGAGAGAGAGAGAGAGAGGAGACAGACAGACAGACAGACAGACAGAGAGAGAGGGCCAGAGAGAGAGAGAGAGAGAGAGAGATGCAGAGACATAGACAGAGAGACAGACAGCGAGAGAGAGAAACAATTGTCTGCTAATAATTAACACCGTTTTATTCTTTATCGTTATATGACATTGGACATTATTTCTGATATTTTCGAGAATCTAATGTCGATGTTAACAGACTTCTTCTGAAGTTTTCTCTTTACTTTCTATATTTTTCCTTCTAATTCGATTAGTATTTTATTGCATTTTCCTATCTAAGCCATTTGTTTCTGTGCCTCTGTTTAGGCCTACTGTTGCTGAATTCCAAGAAAAATATTGTTGGCACCTCTAGCGGAATTCTTTGCATTTTCTCCATCTCTGAAGCCCAATAAGCAAATGTTTCTTCAGATCTGTCTTGTAAGTAAGTAAGTGAGTATGCCTAATACGAAATTTCTATAGCGCTGCCCGAAAGCTTGGCGCAGCGCACCAGCTTGTTCGCGAGCGCTCAATCTGGGCAAAGTCCATAGTGCGTAGTCCGTGGCGGTCAAGGTTGTACATCCAGCTAGGTAGGATGTTAATGTTTTACCACGATGTTTGGTAAGATTGAACTTCGTTAAATTTTGCGTGTTTTTGCTAAAAAAAATCTGCCACTTGGCAGTCTTGAGTATGGACTGTAGAGCAGCGCTAATTGACATTGCAATCCAGACATTTAGGCCTTATTAGACATGCAACGTTTCTTTGAAGGAAATCTCTTGCCAATTTTTACTTTATCAGAACCGCCAAAGAATTTGAGTGCCTGTCTAAAAAGTAAGCCTTCACTGGCAACATTGTTTCATCTCATTTTGTGCTCGGGTCTGTCTGTCTGTCTGTCTGTCTGTCTGTCTGTCTGTCTGTCTGTCTGTCTGTCTGTCTGTCTGTCTGTCTGTCTGTCTGTCTGTCTGTCTGTCTGTCTGTCTGTCTGTCTGTCTGTCTGTCTGTCTGTCTCAGAGTGTTTTACTTATGAGATAGGATAATATTGAAGGAATGTCGCTAGCTATACGCTCTCATGTTAACACAGTGATGACTGAGCTGCTGTGTCTTATCCGATGTTAGAGCCTACTGGAAAGGGGAGGTGAGGGTAATATGGATGGATATAGCAAAGATATCCCTTACCCGTTCCGACCTCTGAGTCCGAATGACCTCTGACCTCACCCGAAACTTATCTGATCGTTTTGTGGTCGTTTCACATCCTCCTCCTCCTCCTCCTCCTCCTCCTCCTCCTCCTCCTCCTCCTCCTCCTCCGGGTTATTGGACACAAAACCTTATTCGGAAGTGCTATCATATCATTAAGGTAACGTCCCGCCGCCGAGGTCATGACCCTGATGAGCAGCCAGCACCTCGCGTTGTCAGCTGACAAAGTGGAATGACTTTGAAATGGGGTGGGGAACGAAGGAACCGGTGGTGGAGGGAGGGAGGGGGAACAGGGGGCGGTGACGATGACTATGAGTGGAATTCGTCGTCAAACGACAGCTGAAGCCGCAGCATCTGTCTTTCCATCGAATTCTTCGGCTGTCATATTTATTAGAATAAAATTCCCATCTGCTATGATGGGAATGGATGCTGCAATTACGCATTCCATTCCCGCGAACTCTTCTCTTTCGCGAACCTTGCACTTTGCAATTGCAATACAGTATCTGCTTCTGCGTATCCTGCATGAATTATAATAATACATGCAATAATAATAATAGTAATAATAATAATAATACATATTATTATTATTACCTACTACTACTACTACTACTACTACTACTACTACTACTACTACTACTACTACTACTACTACTACTACTACTACTACTATGCCTACTACTATGCCTACTACTACTACTACTGCAGCACTACTACTACTACTACCACAGCACCACTACTACTACTACTACTACTATGCCTACTACCAGAGATGTAGCAACAATGCTTCAAGTACAAGTACAAGTACAAGCACAAGTACCTGGCCTCCGAGTACAAGTACAAGTACTTGCATTCCAAAAATTCCGAGTACAAGTACAAGTACAAGTACCTGGCCTCCGAGTACAAGTACAAGTACAAGTACCTGGCCTCCGAGTACGAGTACAAGTACAAGTACCTGGCCTCCGAGTACAAGTACAAGTACAAGTACCTGGCCTCCAAGTATTAGTACAACATTTTTGACATTGACATTTTTTCCGCTGACATTTTGTCCCCATGACATTTTCTACATGACATTTTGTCCGTCACATTTTGTCCTCGGACAGTTTGTCCGGCCAGGAATAAAATTGACACTATTGGCATCTAAATATCATCACAGTTGCACTAAAAAAGACATGATAGTCTTGCATCGGTCATATTAACCCTATGCGGTCTCGCGATCAAGCCAGCTTGGCTAAATACACGTTTAATTGGTGCGCCAGAAGCAGGCACGCTAAGGTCTCTAATTAATGGCTGCATTATACAGCCTGTTGAACTCCTTTCTATTAACTTCACTGTTCCAAAATACGATGGTATCAGTGGCTTCATCATAAATATCGTTGAGTTCCAGGTACTTGGACATCTGTGAGGATGTGCTTGTCATTAGCCTAAAGGAACAGCATTACTGGTACCATTGAAGTACATGTAGCCAGAGATGTAGCAAGTACACAATGCTTCAAGTACAAGTACAAGTACAAGTACCTGGCCTCCGAGTACAAGTACAAGTACAAGTACCTGGCCTCCGAGTACAAGTACAAGTACAAGTACTTGCATTCCTAAAACTCCGAGTACAAGTACAAGTACAAGTACCTGGCCTCCGAGTACAAGTACAAGTACAAGTACTAAAATTTGTACTGAGTACAACTCGAGTACAAGTACAAGTACCAAGTACTACATCTCTGCCTACTACTACTACTACTACTACTACTACTACTACTACTACCACTGCGGTACTGCTACCACAGTACTACCACTACTGCCTGCCTGCCACTGCACACTACCACCACTACTACTGCTACCACTACCACTACTGCTACTGCTGCTACCTAGTACTACTACTACTACTGCCTGCCACTACTACTACTACTACTACTACTACTACTACTACTACTACTACTACTACTACTAAGGGTCTACTACTACTACTACTACTACTACTACTGCTACTATAATTATAATTCTAAATATTTCCCATGGCGAGTTTGTCAACACATTTATTGTCAATCTTTGGTAATTTAGTTGAATGCAATCCATTTTATTATAGATTCGTTTATTCTTCCAGTTATTTCGTCCAAATGTTTCATTTATTTATTGTTGGAAACTGCATGGCGTTATATTTCCGGCATATATTACCTATATTTTTCTCCAGGTAGGCGTGCTGGGCGCTACGCAGTAAGTCTGACCTCTTTAGTAAGGTTTTGAGACTGACTTAGACCCGACGGAGTCATGACGGAGGTAACGAGAAGGGGCTGCTGCGTAGGCCTATATCAGACGTGCGTGGATAATTAAGAACTGGGCGTTCATGACGGAGTTTCCATCTGTTCAGGATCAAAGAACTAACGATGTTCCACGAAACAGCTCTGAACAGCGATTTTGCCAGTTCCACCAATCTGGTCTCTTCTCTGTCTCTGTCTGTCTGTCTCTGTCTGTTTCTGTCTCTCTCTCTCTCTCTCTCTCTCTCTCTCTCTGACTCTGTCTGTCTGTCTGTCTCTCTCTCTCTCTGTCGATTTCTCTTTGTGTCTTTCTGTATCTGTCTCTCTCTTTTTATCTGTCTGTCTCTGTCTCCCTCTGTCTGTCTTTCTGTCGCTTTCTCTGTCTCTTTATGTCTCTGTCTCTCTTTGTCTGTCTGTCTCTGTCTGTCTGTCTGTCTCTCCCACTCTCTCCCTCTTATCTGTCGTCATGCGAAGTGGATATATCCCGAAACTCCTCGCTTCGGATGGATATGACCTCTGGCCTCGGCCATCCTAGAAGCTTGTTTGTTTTCGTTCGGTTGAGACGGAGAGATACATTTCTGCTTTTATAGCGCCACTGAGCTTTTCAACACCTACCACTTAAGAGCGCCGCCGGCGCGAATAAAATGTCTACTCTTACGCTGCTCCGGAGTTAGACGATGCGAGATGTTGCCAAACCAAGTGCCAGATGCTGAAGAAGAAGAAGAAGAAGAAGAAGAAGAGGAGGAAGAAGAAGAAGAAGATGATGATGAAGATGATGATGATGCTGAAGAAAAGAAGATGAAGAAGAAGAAGATGATGAAGAAGAAGATGAAGGAGAAGAAGAAGATGATGATGATGATGATGATGATGATGATGATGATGAAGAATTTTGCATTAGTTTTTAATTTGGCTGCATGCATGCAATGCCTGGTCTGTACCTGTGTTTGTGTTTGTTTGTTTGTGTGTTTGTTTGTTTGTGATTTCTTCTGTTATATAGCGATGTTGATACGTCACGTGCTGAAGGTGCTATTTATGCTATTTACTGTACCTATCTAAGTTAGAACTTTGTTATAATTACGTACTTAGCCGGGGTCTGTAAAATTTTGTATGTTTATATCCGAGATACGTTTTATCCAATACCACCCATGCAATACGCTAGCAGCAGCACGCGGGACCGTACATGTACATGTACATTACGGTACTTTATAACCGATGATACACAATAACCGAGTCCGTTATAACGAAGTTTTACTGTACCTATCTACTTATCTGCATACCTGTGTGCTTATTTTCCTATCATTTATGATATATGTGTGTATGTGTGTCTGTGCGTATGTCTCGCGTCTCGTTCTTTGCACATGTACACCGTATGTTATTGATTTCGGTGTCTTCGGTGCAGTTTTTATCTTTGATCGAGGTTCGAATCCAGTAAAACCGTGTGAAAATCCCGTAGAACGATGTGAAAATCCCGTGGAACGACGTGAAAATCCCGTAGAACGTTGTGAAAATCCCGTAGAACGTTGTGAAAATCCCGTAGATTAGAACGATGTGAAAATGGATGTCTATACATTGTGTGACCAGCGTTTGAGACGCTAAAACTGCCGTGTTGGGTGTTTGTTTCCTGACTACACTCACCACCCGAGGGGTCGGCCTCAAATTGTGGGGGGGGGGTTAATCAGCCTGCAGTCCCTAGAAATCGATTCAACGGTGGCTGTTTCAAAGGTGGGAACTGTGGGTGCATGAAGCGTGAAATGACTGTATGCCCGTCCCCAGAGAAAAGCCGGAAGCAAATATCAATCGATGTATTTGGCCTAAGATTTTCTGCACTCTATTGAAGTCTGTTGGCTCATTGCGAACCTTTGCTTTTAGAATTATTGTGACGATTATCACCCCTCTGTACTTGAGTTCTTGAAATTCCTGTTCCGGCTGGAACCCGGTGGTGTGATTTGCGCAAAACCGTTGAAACATTTTTGGGCGGCGGGGGGTAGGGGTGGGGGTAGGGGGTAGGCAGGGGGCATAGCGACGGGGGATATATCGGTATATATACCCCTCCCCCCAAAAAATCAGTCTACCTTAAGTTTATAATGTATTTTTAAGATTTTAAAAGTTTTTAAAGATTTATACCTCCCCAAATCACATTATACCCCAAAATCAAATTCCTGGCTACGCCTCTGGGGGTAGGTGATAAGATCGAAGGGAATGCGTGAAAGCTGAGAGTTCCTGTCACGTGGACCTTTTTAATATTATGGCGCTTGCGTAACATTCGACAAATTTCTTTTATTGTTTTGCTGTGGTCATTTTTATGGTTTTCATGGTTTGGACATGTTAAAAGAATGCATAACAATAGATGGGCATACAAAGCACTACTAGCACATAAATTAGAGGGAGACAGAGGGCGCGACAGGACCTGCACTAAACTCAGAAAATGTGTGGACATCTGCGCAGAAAACAAGCAAAAAAAGGTCGTATGGAAAATTTATCGCTGCACAAAGCACAGAAAATTGCATTTTACCACTGCACATTTTCATCTTATCGCTGCACATTTTGTGTATCACTGCACGTTAAAACAGGCCCCGGGCTGAGGAATCAACCAATCAATCAATCAACTTCTATAGCGCCACTATCATAATGCCCAGGGCATCAGCCGATGGCGCACCAAATCCAAATAGCATTAGAGCCAGGTCAAGACAAAGACATTACAAAGATGGATGGAATAACATCAAGGTAGATCTGGAAGCAAAGAACATGTCGATTGTTAACCCCTTAACCGTGTATTTAACTGTAACTCAATGTAAAATGGACGGATATATCCGGGATCCCCAGTTAAGAGGTTAAAGGATGCAGATTAGCGCAAGATCGAGCGAAATAGAAATGTTTCGTATAACTAACTATTGCCGCCACGCAGGCAGACAGTGAAGATGATGAATTTTCATGGTAGGCCGCAAGATGTCGTTATGTTCGATGTATATACTCAACATCAGTTTTGAAATTTGTCAGCGGTTATATTGAAAAGTTTGCACAGCTATTAAATTGCCAATGACTCATGGGTCAAGGGTTCAATAGGTCATATGAGTCATCGGCCGTTCTCTATATGCGCTGGATGGTGGCTACTTTTCTTCTCTCGGTTACGGAATAGATTATTATTTCGCCTGTCAAAAAAATGACCGCTGTTCCATTGTCCCACAGACAGGTGGCCGTGCAGTTTTGGCGAATTCGATTCTGGCAGCGTGCCATACTGAAGTAACGAAGATGGATTTTGCCGTAATTTTGACTGCCTCGGCGCGCCATTATTCAGAGCGAAATCACCGGTTTAAGACACCTCGTAACGTTACCACTGACTACCGTTGTCTTGACTACCACTCGTGCGCCCCCCTCCTCCCTGCCCCCCGATGGCAGATGTCCGATGGGTCGGTCATGTCCAGGAGAAGGACCACCTTATTTTGGCCGTGGATACCCTGTGGGTGGTGGGAGAGACGACATCTTACGGGTGTTGGTGTTGGGGGGGGGGGGAAGTCCTCAACATGTAATTCATTTAATGATGGGGTATAAATGGAGGAAGGCGTTGGACTTCCGGTGTGGAGGAGAGGCGGAGGGAGAGGGAGAGTGAAATAGACGCCTCTGGGGGGGTACTTGGGTCGATGCCACCATTGTGTAGGGTTTGCTGGGTAGCGGTGTGGGGGGAGGGGGCGTAGATCACGCACCTCTATCATTAATTTTTAATGCCCAGAGCTCCTTGCAGGCTAGACCCTTCCTGGCCACACACTTCCATTCAGACCGTGTTCCCCTATGGATCCTTGTCCTAAAAATAATTTGTCTTATTTTGGCAGGATCATTTCCCCTCCCCTGATATATCCTACACCTATTCTTCTAATCAGAACAGATGTTGGTACGACCTACAATAGATGGACCTACAAAGCACACAAGGACACACACAAGGACACGGTATAGAAGGAGGCAGAGGGCGTTAGGAAGACCGAGACAAAGCTGGATGGATAACATCAAAGAGGATCTGGAAACAAAGAACATGTCGATTGTAGAAGGTTACAGATTGAACTACGAAGGAAGGAAAAGACCAAACGGGCGACCTCTGAGAGACCTCTTGGATGGAGGACATCAAAGACAGGGCGGACATTGAAAACTATGGAGAACTGAAAAGAATTGCTGAGGACCGAGAAAGTGACGACATATTGTGACTACCAACCTTCGAATCGATGACGGCACTTGATGATGATGATGATGATGATGATGAAGATGATGATGGTAGTGATGGTGGTGGTGGTGGTGGTGGTGATGATGATAAAGCGAGTTTGCCTTAAGCCTCTGACTTTGTTACTGCGCTATATAAAATTGTCGTATGATGATGATGATGCTGATGATGATGATGATGATGATGATGATGATGATGATGATGATGCAGATTGACGCAAGATAGAGCAAAGTGGAAATGTTTCGTATCTAACTATTGCTGCCACATGGCAGGCAGAAAGTGTAGGTGATGATGATGATGATGATGATGATGATGATGATGATGATGACGACGTACTATTGAATACGTCGACGTTTATAAGTACTGCCATATACCTTTCAAACGGCAATGTTGCCTTATGCACTGCACTTAAAATCTACATCTAAACTTCTAAACATGCGGGGATCTATCAGACAGTGCACACTGTATATGATCAGTTTAACAGTGCAACATTACCTTTGTCTTTTCTTAATTTCGAGGGCTTTGTGTACAGTAAAACTTCGTAATAACGTGCTCAGCGGATCTGTAATATTGAGTACGTTATATCCCAGGTACCAGTGGCGTAGCCAGGATTTCCGGGAAGGGGGGTTGAAACAAATTTCGACGATAACCGCCAAGGGGGGTTTCACCCCAAAAATCGCAAAAAATCGCCTAAAAATAAAAATTGCATGAGAATACATAAAAAATTTTTCCCGCCGTCCAAGGGGGGTTTAACCCCCAAACCCCCGTGGCTACGCCACTGACAGGTACAATTTATCCGGTATACGTTATATCCAATACCATCCAAAACCCAACCCAACCCATCATGATTCAGATCCAACCCACGAAAAACAATAGGGTTACTTGACCCAAACCGCGGTAATACATTACAATTTTTTAAACTATGACTTTTCTGACCCGACCCAACCCATGGGTGGACCCAACCCATGTCCATGCCTGCGGTAGAGCACCGCATGGGACCGTACATTGCAGTACGCTATATATATAAGCGAGGGTATATGCTATATATAACCGAGTTCGTTATAACGACGTTCTACTGTATATGTGGTTGTTAGTTTTCCTTAATGGCTGTATTCTGCTGTTTGTATTATTCGCGCAGTTTGCGTCTCGGTGCTTTGGGGGGATTCAGTTGGTTTGACGTGGAAAGAGATTTATAAATGCGATGGATTTCTTTGCATTTCTGCTCGACTGTGCGTAAATAATTAAAGGCAATTTCATCATTGATGCTGCAACATTATAATGGACAATAGACATGGGATATAATATTACAGGAACGTTGTATATATATATATACCCGTAAGCTGTTCCCAGTATGCTTTGCTATAATAATAATAATAATAATAATAATAATAATAATAATAATAATAATAATAATAATAATAATAATAATAATTTGGTATATGTCTCTTTGTCTTATCTTCTCTATATCATTGTCTTTTGTCTTTAGTGGTGGTATATACTGTAGACTCCGTCCTTAGGATGTCTCATAAATGAGACTAATGTTTTGTCTAAATTGCTTTGAAGTTTCAAGCGTTCAGTCACCTTCTGTCCTATTCCTGTGCTATTTTCTGTCTTCGTAAGTTCGTAGTTGATCTTCTGACCAGGGCGCGATTTGTAGGGGGCAAAGGAGGAATCTCCTCCCCCCACTGCCCAACTGCATCTCCCTACTGCTACACCCCCCACCACTACATTCCCCACTGCTACATTTCCCAACAACTACATCCCCCCAAGCTCGACATATACCCCCCCCCACTGCTCCAGGTCACAAATCGCACCCTGCTTCTGACATATACTGTACAGTAGATATGTTTTATGCATCGGTACTACACTGTAAGTTTATATATATATATATATATATATATATATATATATATATATATAATATACCTATATAATACCCAATCATTGAATATATATATATATATATATATGTATCTTAAAATTCTGTGGCCATTTGTGACGCTGTACGCGTTTCTAAAAGTCTGTCGACCATGTCGCAACGTCGTCGCACGCCCAGCCCTCTGACGCGCTAATCTTTTACGATTGGTTCTTCTTTGTCAACCAATGAGAACGCTTGAAGGTCCTTCCCTTCCTTCCTTCCTTCCTTCGGTTTCCGATTCGTTCGTTCCTTCCTTCCTTCCTTCCTTCCTTCCTTCCTTCCTTCCTTCCTTCCTTCTTTCCCTCCTTCCCTCCTTCCTTCCTTGTTGTTTCTTTCTCCCGCTCTTCCGCGAACAATGCTGTCGTCTGCATAGAATTCTCGGCGCGCGCGTAGCCATGGCAACGGTCTCCTTCTTTGTCTCGTGACGTCGTCGACGACGACGACGACGACGGCGACCGTTGTCAGGTGAACAAGCGATTGGATTGTAAATGGGTTCGCCGTGGCGAATTTCTTTGCATCAGAACTGCCGGCTTTTAGCCGCCACTCCAACCGGCGCTACATAAATTAAGGCTCCCGACATACGCACACGCGCGCGCGCCCCACATACGCGCACATTGTCCTCGGCGTATATTTACGATATGGATTTTAAAGACCGTGTTGAATTTCTTCTGTCTAAAACGTCCAAAAACCGAATAGCGTGAAATCGTTCTTTCACAACCGCTGTTAGGCGAATCTGACAGGTGTATATATATCTGTCATGCATTCTATACATCTACGTGTGTGTGTGTGTATGTGTGTGCGTTTGTGTTTTTTCTATTTTATCAACCAGGGCCGGAATAAGGTCCGAGTGGGCCGGGGGGCTGAGAAAAAAAGGCCGTCGCCTATACTGAAAATCTCTGACAAGCAAAAAAAGGTTATATCCCTTCCAAATCGTTCTGACAAGCAAAAAGGTTATCTCGAAAATCGGTGGGCCTATTTTCATGATGGGCCGGGGGGCTACAGCCCCCTCAGCCCCGCCTTAATTTGGCCCTGTTCTCAAACGGGGCTTGCCAACGGTTATGGCGAAGTTGCATCTATGTTTAGGTTCTTTTTATTTATATTGCTTTTTGTATAGGTTTATTTATATATCTATGTCTACACAGAGCGCCCCTTATATATAGGTCTATCTTTATGTACTGTAATCAACGGTGGCGTAGACAGGTTTCCGGAATGGGGGGGGGCGCATCGACATGCATTTTCGGTTTTAAAAAGCCTCTGGCGTCGTATCAATCATTTCTTCTAACAGTCACGTGATCTCTTCGAACGTACAGTTGAACTGGGTTCGCTACCGTATCGGATGGTACTGGATACATAGCAGCGTACCTCGGATATAACGTACTCAAGTTTACAGACTAAGTACGTTGTAGCGAGTTTCTACTGCACTATACCTACCCCTCCCCCAAAGACAAACTCTTAACGGCTCTGCGTAAATTTCACGACCGGTCCCAGTCCGAAGGGGGGAGGGGATCCGGCCAACGCTAATCAGCGTGTTACCGCGGTACTCCGCCAATCTACCTTGATTTACGGCTAACGACGCATGGAGAAAAACCCGGTGTATAGAAACTACGGCTTAACAATGCTGATCGATTTTAGCTAAAATTAGTCGCATCATTATGAATACAGTGACCACAGTGTATTAATTTTAGACGACTTGTTGGCGTAAACACGTACTTTTATATATATATATATATATATATATATATATATATATATATATATATATATATATATATATATATATATATATATATAGTTGTGCTGGAACAATATCCGCTTAACAAATCAAGGACAGAATAGAGAAAAATATAGAAATCTTGAAAAATATCAGAAAATCATCTTGACGAACAGGGGGAGGGGAGTGAGGGGTGGGGGTTGGGGGATAGTTTCACGGTCAAATATTTTGTCTCCACCCATACATAGACATATTTCCCGATCCTAAACTCGATCGTTTCGGTCAGATTTTCTATATGACTAAAGCACGCATTCCAAAAATTACGTAAAACATCTCTGCGGTAAATGTCATTAACGTTATCTTGACGTTATCTTGTGCTTTTACCTTCACCCACGGTAATGCGGTATATATATATATATATAATTGACATAATTGACATTAATTGTAATGCGCTTGCTAACATTGATTGATTAGGCGCAATATAAATAGCTAATTACATTACATCACATTACATACGTTCCATTCCCGCGATAATTGTCACACGTTTGTCATTGTCTGATGTACTTTATCATACTCCAGAATTTGCTTAAATATAATCAGATTCGTAGGTTTTAACGTCTATTAGGCCGCTTAATTGGTTCGAGTCTCCCATTTTTGAGATCCTATGCAAGGGAAGGGAAGGGTTCCCTCCACCCCCCCCACACACTTTTTCATCGAAGTTTATGTCGCGGATTGTATTTTCAGTTTTTCTATATCGCACTTGCTTCGAACGCGCATGTATATTATATATTACGAACATGTAGGGCATGCAGTCCTTTTATTATACGTAATTGCAGATCGGTGAATTTTTGCGAAAACAAAGGGAAACATTGTCCAAAATATCGACCCTTTGGTCCGACTGCTGTGGCGTTTTATAGTCGTCCGCTATTCCGGCCCTATATAGGGTCCTCACCTGCACGCACCCAGGGGGCCAGGTGGTCCGAATTACCTGCTAGGTAGCTTTTATTTTCTGTCAAACAAGGTGTTTGGCTTTTGACCGCGAAAATTTGAAGCTGCATGCAGCGGCGTAGTTCAGGAATCTGATTCGGGGGGAGGGGTATAGATATGGGGGGGGGGTAAATCTTAACTATAAACCACATAAACCAACATATAACCGCATATATATATATATCACATAAACAACTTTAAAGTAGACTGATTTCTTGGAGGTATATACCAATATATCATATACCCCCCGTCGCTACGCCCCTGACTGCTTGGCATACAATTAATTAAAACTTAAATTAATTAAGATGACGAAATTCAACTATAGACCTCCTGCTGCGGTTTGCTTTGAAATGAGACTTTTGTTATGACAGACAGACAAACAGACAGACAGACAGACAGGCAGGCAGACAGGCAGACTGATTGACTGACTGACTGACTGACTGACTGACATATTGACAGACACAGACAGAAAGACAGACAGACAGACACAATCTGCTTTAATAACTATCTGATGATTAGTTTTTTTTTATCATCAAATGTTGCTTTTATTTTCTATAATTTCTTTTTAAATTGGTTAATCACAACTTATTGTTGTTGTCGTGACTTTTGCCAGTGTGTGTGTGTGTGTGTGTGTTGGTTTGACGCAAATGGAGCCAGTCGTTTCGATGGTCGTATAGGCTTTATATACGAGGAATAAAACTCCACGTTGTCTATAATTATCAGTCGTCGTTTTGTTACCGCGTCTCCTGAGATGTTTTCTTCTGATTAGAACATTGAG
>CM030852.1:3079933-3152433 GCA_018105865.1 Metaphire vulgaris
CATAAGCAGTCAACATAGGTGCTTCTCTGCCTTCCTCTTGGTCATTTCCTCTCTCCGATATATTTTCTTATTGATAAAATTGTTGTTATATATATATATATATTATATAATACACTGCTTATAATTCTTATATATATATATATATAATTATTATAGTATTATATTAGTATTATTATATTAGATATACTTATTGGATAAAATGTGCCCGTATAATAATACACTGCAGCTTATAATTCTTATATATATATATATATATATATATATATATATATATATATATATATATATATATATATATATATGCCCATGTCTGTAGCATATATTGTTCTTTCTTGTCGACACGTTTTCTACCCGTTTCTACCGTCTTTCTAACACAGCGTCTGATGATTACGAGGAGAATCCAGGAGACGGAGACGGAGACTACAATTTCTACGAAGACTCGGACATTGGAAACTGGAGCCCCTCTGAAGACGAAGAATCCGCAGAAGGTAAAGCCCCGCATCCAATAGGCATGAAAGCGATTTATAGATAAGCAGGAAAATAGCAGAAATTGCTTCAGCTGTTAACCCATTGCGTACCCAGTAACAGCTCTTTCAATCGTCCTGTTCTCATGTACTCTTAAGACTTATGCGCTTGTATAGCACCGTTCCTGATATTCGGAGGTATCAACCGACGGTATTCCAAACAGTGGCGGCTCCAGGATTTGGCAAATTCTAATCACGGGGGCCAACCATTTGTTGTTTAATGTATGTAGCATTAAGTATAGGGTCCTAACAGAGGGGCACTGCCATGGGGGCCAGGCACTCAATAGGGGGCACGGTGGAGCCGCCACTGACTCCAAACCCCAACCGCCAAAGGCCAGATCAGTTCCTGAGATGAGAGATGAGTGTAATATTAACCCCTTAACTGGGGATCCCGGATATATCTGTCCATTTTACATTGAGTTACAGTTAAATACACGGTTAAGGGGTTAATAGCGCCTGGGGTCTGTATGGTTTCTCTTAGGGGATAGACCGGGTCCGTCAAAGCCGAGGGTGACCGTTCTGACCAACACGTCCGTCCTGCTCAACTGGCAGATGACGCCGCCTGGCGATCAACCGGCGGTCGAGAAGTTCAAGGTCAGGGTCAAAGAGGTCGTCGCCGACGAATCGGCGTCGTCCAAGTGGGTTGCCCTTGACGACGACATCTCGTACGGACTGCGGATGTTCGAGGTTCGAGGTCTTAGGCCAGGCGAGTGTCGACTTTCCACGTAAATCATTTGCGTAGCCACGGAGGCGGGGTTGGGGGTTGGGGGAGGGGGCTCCTATCCTGGTTAGTGGTTATGACCGGTCGTGTTTTTTTAAAAATGGACCCCCGATTTGTGACCTGGAGGGTGGGGGCATGGATAGAGGGTTGTGTTGTTGGGGATGCAGCTGTGGGGAGGTGTAGCTGTGGGAAGAGGTAGCTGTAGGGGGATGTAGTTGGCCCCTAGAAATTGCACCCTGCTCTCAATCCATACAAGGCAGAATTATTATTCCTCTTAAAATGACTACCCCAACAGACAGGTCGTGAGAAGTTGTTTTAATAAGAATATAATTATAATAAGAACTCGTTAGTAATATTGGACGACGTTTTCGGAGAATTTTTCCCGACGAAAATAATATTAATGCATTTTAATAGCTATGAACATTAGCACCAGCTGCTCTGAAGGTGTGTGTGTGTCGTCGATCATTTGTTCAAATCCATGATGATCTCCAGAGATAATAAGTAAGAGTGTAAAAGGCCAGTAAGTACTAAGTAGGTAAGTCAGACTTTTAAATGAATCATTTGGAAAGAAACAGCAAGGCAGGCAATTTAGGCGTATATTTATGTGCTGTGTGTGTGTGTGTGTGTGTGTGTGTGTGTGTGTACATATAAAATCAAGATACAAATTAATTAATATTTTAATCAGGCTGTCTGAATGGACGAGTTTTGTAATAATAATAATAATGCATTTTAACCATTTCCAGTGCTCTGAGGTATCATTTGATGATGCTCTTAACCGTAAGTGCCAGGGTCCATGTCAGTGGGAAACCATAAACGATCTAAGAAAAGAGAGAGAGAGAGAGAGAGAGAGAGAGAGAGAGAGAGAGAGAGAGCGAGAGAGAGAGAGAGCGTTCTAAAATCCTATCTATCTATCCTACATCCTATCTATCTTGTGACAGAAAAACTGTCTTACCCGTTTCAACAGTAGGCCCTACTGTGCTTTTTAAAATCTCAAAATTGTGTGTGTGTGTGGGGGGGCGGGTTCGAGCCTAGAATTATAATAGACTTTTACGCCTATTAGGCATATAGGTTTCCGTAGATTTTAGACGTTACATTAAAGTGTGGATTTTTGCTTCAATTCAAAAGAAGAGCAGGCAGATATACTGCGGTACTAGTTTTGAAAGCGCCACATGAATTCACGAGAATCCACTTACTTACTTTTGTTTAGGAAGGACCTACAGGTTTCGCGTAGTCGTCGTGTACGTCGATACCGAACGCAAAGCAGGCCCCGTCTCGTCGAAGGTGACCCTCACGTCGGCTGGGTCGACCGCCGCCGCCGCCGCCGCGGGAAGGCTACCGACGCCGATCATAGTAGAGGCGCATTCAGTCTCGAAGAACAAGATCTACATCGGATGGCAGGTCTCTGATAACAGCGCCCATGTCCATGCCCACGTACAGGGATAATTTTACGCCCCCTAGCATCCCCTCCATTTGAGACCGACACCCCCTGACCCAATACCTCTCCAATCTCAGCTATGGGATGACATTTTTTGCTTGCCAGACATTTTTTGGGCAGGGGACCCCCAGAATTTACCGACATCCCCAAATTGATAATCCAAGAAATAACCCTGCCCACGTATCATCGGATTGACCTTTTAGGCAGAAATTTAATTTTGGTGCGCCGTGGAGTAGAGGTAGATTGTTGGCACGCAACCGAAGGGTAGCGGGTTCGAATCTCACCGTAGCCATGCAGTGCGTTGCTCACCCCTAATTGCTATACGCACTGACGGTTCTTCAATTTGTAAATGACTTAACGCTACTGCTGCTACAACAACAACAACAACGACGACGACAACAACAACAACAACAACAACAACAACTACTACTACTACTACTACTACTACTACTACTACTACTACTACTACTACTACTACTACTACTACTAATAATAATAATAATAATAGACGGCCAAATTGACATAAAGACGAGTGTTGTATGCCAATGCATGCTCCTTCATAATTGCGGTAGCATTGGTAATTATGATTTCACTAACGATAGATTTTCTCATTTTATTTATACTTAGCACCATTTTCACTAAAAATTTTTTCATTTTATTTATATTTATCACCATTTCACGCGGAATTATTCATTTCTGCGTCAGCTTTATTATTATTATAATTATTATTATTATTATTATTATTATTATTATTATTATTAGTAGTAGTAGTAGTAGTAGTAGTAGTAGTAGTAGTAGGAGGAGGAGGAGGAGGAGGAGTAGAAGGTGTGGTAGTTGTTGCAGTATTATTATTATTATTATTATTATTATTATTATTATTATTATTATTATTATTATTATTATTATCTGATTTCCAGCAACCTGACGTCGAGCAGAGGCCAGTTGACAGCTTTTCCGTATATTTTAATCCGTTCGAAAAAGGCGAAAACGTTCGAAAAATAAAGCTGCCAGGTAGCAGTCTCCAGAATTACGTCCTCTCCGATCTGGATCCCGGGACGGCCTACAGCATCCGGATGAGGAGCTTTGGAAAGTCGGGAGAGAAGAGCGGCTTCAGCAACACCGTTGTCAAGGAAACGCTTGGTGAGTTGATACAAAGAGATTCTTTTGAGATGGAATCAGTGGCGGTTCCAGGATTTCTTGGTGTGTGTGGGGGGGATGAAATGAATTCATAAAAAGTTGATGGAAGGAGGGGATGAAAATAGAAGGAAAGAAATCAATAAACTTTGCCGCAAAAGACTGATAAAGAGGGAATTTTTTCCATAATTTTACTATACTTTTACTCCGAAAAATAGGTTGACAAGCAAAAAGGTCATCCGCAGTTTTTTCCCCGCAGTTTTACTAGTCTTTTACCCAAAAATAGGTTTCACAAGCAAAAAAGTCAGAAAAAGTCCGGTGGGGGTTCATCCTCACTCATCCCCCACGTGGAAACGCCACTGGATGGAATGATCTGAAATAATGCTATTTTATTGCAGACAAATTATCTATCGCGTAAAACGAAGCATTACAATGTTCATTGTTTCGTGACGTACAGTTGCTGCAAATAAAACATATTGCGAACAACTTGAGCACATGTGCGTCGAGGGGGGGAGGGTATAAAAGTTGCATTCCTGTCAAGTTTTATCAAGATTGGTCGAAATTTAACAAAGTTATAGCCAAAATAAATGGGTGCAGGAGGTGCAGGATTTACTGGAACACAGTGTATATACCGGTAGATAGGCATACATGTTAATGATGACTACTTAATGATTTTAACCGATTTTAGAATTTATATTTAGCGATTTGGTTCAGTGACGTGCCCCTACTGAGTGCCTGCCCCCCCAGTGGCCACCTGTTGGGACCCTATACTTAATGCTACATATATAACAACAAATGGTTGGCCACCATGATTAGAAGTTGCCACCCCAACGGCCACCCCCCCCCACTTGCCAAATCCTGGAGCCGCCACTGCCCCTGCTTTTGTTTCGTCCATTTTCGAACTCTTTTGCAGGTGACGACGCAGAATTTCCGCAGAGGGAAAACCACTCTGGTCAAACGGAGGGTAAAGAGCTGGTCCGTGACGTCAACGCCCCAAAGTCTGACCGTCAAATGACTTACGTCATAATAGGAATTGTTCTCGGAGTTGTTGTAATCGTTGTTGTGTCGGCGGCGTTCGTTTGCGTTTGGAAGAGACAACGGAAGCAACAGTACGGAGGTAAACAACATCGTAACACTGTTGCACTTGTGTGTTAACAGTCTTATTCGATTCATTTTTTACTCTGAAACTCCTGAACGCCTTTAAAGTGACTTTTGGTTTATACTTTAACCTTTAAAATTGCTTAGGATCTGCTACTTTGTAATAATAATAATAATAATAATAATAATAATAATAATATAATAATAATAATAATAATAATAATAATAATAATAATAATAATAATAATAATCCACCTAAAATAATAATAATCCATAATAATAACCATAATAAGGTCCAGGTCCTTTCATCGTAAGAACCCGAATCAAAATCATTAATATAGTGTAGTCTAAATTTTAGTATTACAGAACGTTGTGTCCCGTTTAAGTGCTGAAAATATAAGTACGGAAAATATAAGTACTGAAAATATAAGTACTGAAATATAAGTACTGAAAATATAAGTACGGAAAATATAAGTACGGAAAATATAAGTACGGAAAATATAAGTACGGAAAATATTAGTATAAAAACTACTGCTTTTACTGTCTTCGTGGCTATCATTATAGTGTCGCGCAGTGGCGTATAGCGTGACTTTCGGGAGCCCAGGGGGCATCCTTGATATGGGGGCCCCTGTAGGCTAACATAGATTACACCGTTATAAAAATAAGGTTTACTCCCTAATTCAATAATTACTCACTTTGTAGCAGTAATATTGAAATAGTAGTAAAATGTAAGAATAAATCATTGTTTAGTAAGTTGCAGCCACTCTTCGTGGACCCCCTTCTTCCGGGGTCCGAGGGGGGGGGCTTTCTTCAAATTGCCCATCTCTCGCCCCCCCAACGTTACGCCACTGGTGTTGCGTTGTAAAAATGTCCGCGCAACATTGCTTTATAGATTGTTATTTATTAATTGTCGTGCGACAGATTCGATATATGCGTTAATTAACGACCGCATGGACTAGCTCATTGATTGAATAATTCTATGATGATTGATGATGATGATTGGTATGTTTCTTGATTAATTGGTTTTATCGATTTCCTCTTCAAATCGATCGATCAGTTGGTTCCACGCACGATCAACTATTATTCCGTGACAGCGTCGGTTACGAGAAAGATTAGAATACAGTAGAGCTTCGTTATATAGCGTACTACTTAGAGGGTCTGTAAAATTGAGTACGTTATATCCGAGGTACGTTATAACGGTTATATCCAATACGGTAGCGATTCACGTGGGACCGTACATTGCGGTCCGTTATAACCGAGTGTGCGTTATAACCGAGTCCGTTATAACGAAGTTCTACTGTACACAGAGGCGTCTTTAACCAGTGCGGGGCCCCGGGCACCAGTGGCGGCTGTAGGATTTGGCAAGTGGGGGGGCGTTGGGGTGGCAACTTACTTCTAATCATGGGGCCAACCATTTGTTGTTTAATGTATATAGCATTAAGTATAGGGTTCTAACAGGGGGGCCACTGAGGGGGCCAGGCACTCAATAGGTTGGGCACGGGCCCCCCCGGTGGAGCCGCCACTGCCGGGCACCCCCTGCGGGGCCCTAGACGTGAAGATCAATGTTGACAAGCAAAAACGGTCATCTCCAACGTTTTTGAATGTTGACAAGCAAAACAAGAAAAGGTAATCCTACGTTTTAAAAAAGTAGTTTGCGCGCGGCGCGGGGCCCCTAAGATGCGCGGGGGCCCCTAAGATGCGCGGGGCCCCTAAGATGCGCGGGGCCCGGGCACTGTGCCCGAATTTTTACACGTAAAGACGCCCCTGACAGACTGTATAGGTCGATTATATTTAAATATTTGGCGATTAATTTTTCAACCCGTTACCAGATGGCGAGCTGAAGCAAGTGGAGCAGACGACGGCGTTCTCAGCTCGACGCCAGGCGACGTTCATCAGAGCGCACCTGTTAACGTCTGCGATTACCCGTACAAGGCGGGCAACAATGGACACGCGCCAAACTGCGGTCACGCGAGACACCACGTCGCCGCCGGTAATGGCTTCTGTGCCGGCCGAGAGTCCCGAGGATCTGGCGGAACTGCCAAGTCACTGACGAAAAAGGTCGGCGGTCATCTTCTTGCGTTCAGGGGCGTAGCCAGGGAATTTGATTTGGCGGGGAGGGGGGGTATAATGTGAATGGGGTGGGGTATAATTTGACTGGACTAACAGCGGCAGGGGTGGGGTTTAAATCTTAAACACTGGGGGTGGGGAAAATCTTTAAATATCTTTAAAACACATTAAAGACTTGAAGGTAGACTGATTTTGGGGGGTATATGCCGATATACCCCGTCGCTACGCCCCTGCTTGCGTTTTAAATCTAATGCAGGAGCTTCTGTACGTGGGTTTGCCAGACTTCCGGTAAAAGGAGGACATGTCCTCTTGTTTGGCCTTGTGTCCTCCGTCAGGCCTGAAATGAGAAAATTTACGGGCATTTTAAATCTAATGACACGGATTTTTGCATTGAACTCATCCTGTGAAAGGCGTAGAGGTTTACCAGATACCTCCAGACTATATATATATATATATATATATATATATATATATATATATATATATATTAATACATTTGGACAAGAAGATAAACATGGCAATACTAACAGCTGTGTATATATATATATATATATATATATATATATATATAAAACAAAAATGGAGCAGGACAAAACAAAAATGGAGCTGATACATGCCTGTGGTTTTCAAGATTTTTCGACCAGAGACCACTGGCCTAAAGCTGGATGGAAAATTGGGGTCGGGGAACCCCATATCTTTCCCCTTCCATGTGGTGGCCTCTCAGAATGTGAGGGGAAGGGGACTCGAGTCTAGACACCCCATAAATAACGCTTATGGCAAAAACCCTTATTTATTGCCAGAAAGGGCTAGCATGCTCAAATATTTATGAAATACAATTTGCCGTTTGAAAGTTATTAAAAATAACAGGTAGAGTGGTAGACATTTCAACAATAACAATACAAACTTGCTTCTATTGTTAATGTTTATGATCCGTTAATTTAAAAGCTTCACTTGTTGAATTTTACTAAAACTTGTTTTCACGTTACGCCAGAAAGTGGCAGATGAAAATTTAACCCATTAACCGTGTATTTAACTGTAGCTCAATGTAAAATGGACAGATATATCCGGGATCCCCAGTTAAGGGGTTAAGAAGACTTTCGCTGACTCCAGTCCTTGCCTTCATGGACCCATTACTATTCAATGGACACAGCAATTTAATCTTTTAAAAATGATTATTATTATTATTATTTACTATAATTTTGTATTTGATTGTTTTACTGATTTATTGATTGGTTGGTTGATTGTTCGCTGATTTTATTATCGTCAGATGGCGCCAGATCTTGTTCTTCCGCCTCCTCCTCCTTCTCTGCCTCCCCCATTTCGCCAATATCGAACTGCAGATCAAGACATGTCGATCTATGATACGGGTAAATCTGTGAGAAATAATTTCGCACCGATTTTCATCATGAAATGTGGACAATACTGTATTTTATTGTATTATTATACTGTTTATTATATATTATTATTATTTTACTGTATTTTAAGAGCTCTTTACATTTAATAGCCCAGTTTTCTTAGATAACTTTTTTGAATCCGTTTGTTGTTTCAACTGTTACTGCCTCTTCGTCCAGCCTTTTCCAGATTATAATCTTTTCGTATGGTCTAACAGGGGCTGTCCATAAATGACGTTACACACTTGGGGGGTTCAAACATTTGTGACGATGTGCGAGTGACAACTGGGAGAAGGGGTGGTGCTGCAGAAATGTGACGTCACATAATACTAAATTTTGTTATTAATACCGCAGTGTTATGAAAATCGCGAGTAATTATTGGTTATTATTGTTTGCTTAATACTTGGTAGTCTGTAAATTGTAATATTTTACACTTATAATTATTATTATATTTCATTTTTAAAGAATAATTTGAAAAAGTTTCGGAATATCGTTATAACTATAATAATCAGTGGCGGTTCCACGTGGGGGGGTGAGTGGGGATGCATTCCCCCCACCGGACTTCCGGACTTTTTTCGCTTGTGAAACCTATTTTGGGAGTAAAAGTCTGTCAAACTAGGGGGGGGGAGAACTGCAGATGACCATTTTTGCTTGTCAACCAATTTTTCGGCAAAAGTGCAGAGTAAAATTAGGGGGAAAACCTTCCCTTTTGTCAGATTTTTCGGGAAAGTTTATTGATTTTTTCCTTCTCTTTTCCCCCCCACCAAGAAATTCTGGAACCGCCACCGATAATAATCATAATGAGGGCTTCTTGTTCCTAGTTGATGATGACGTTCGTGACAAGGTGAGTCCGGCGTACGCGAAGGTATCCAGCGGTGACAGTGCATCCTCCACCGGCGCTGCAGCCTTTTCCAGCCAGGAGTCGATCGCCGCCGCGCCGCCGGCGTCGAGACCGCCACACGACCGCCACCCCTACTGGGTCCTCGAGCAGGCGAGACTCCAGTCCGGCCTACCGCCGCCGTCGGAAAGGATCGTCGCCAACCGCCCCTGGATACGCCGCTGTCATCATCATCATCGTCATCATTATCAGCAGCTCCACAGCAGAACTGCGCCCATCGACAGAACGTGGGCGTACCGTCGTCACATCCGTGCGGAAGAACAGCCAAGATAGGATCGGCGGAGAGGTCACTATTAGCGACTTTGGAGCAGCCACGGTTGGGGGGGGGTCGGTCGCCCCGCGCTCCCATTCTGACTGGGGTCGGTCGGGGGTTGAACAACCGTTGAGAAATGGGGTGGTGGTGGTGGGGGTTGGGGTCGAAGAGAATACGTGAATTTGCAAAGAAGAACTCCTTGGCGATATTTCTTTTTTTTGTTCGTCGGAGACATTTTACCCGAAATGCCGATCTGCCCCTCTATTCTAATCTCTCTCTCTCTCTCTCTCTCTCTCTCTCTCTCTCTCTCTCTCTCTCTATATCTATCTATCTCTCTATATCTCTATCTGTATATAAAATAATTACCTAATTAAAAATAAATACTTAAAAATAAATAAAATATACGTTTATATATATTATATATTATATATATATATATTATATATTATATTATATATATATATATATAACTGCTTCTTTGGCATATGTCTGCTCAGGTGATCCATTGGGAAGAGAAGAAGAAGAAGAAGAAGAAGAACTGGACCACTACGAACACATGATATCACCGGAAGGTTCTTTCAAGGTCATTCTCCCGATGACCTTGACCTACAACGACGGAGGAGGGAACCAACCGAACTGCTGCGACCCTCTGACCCTCTGGCCGTCGTCCTCGGGCGGGCTTAGACCCGGAGGAGACCGGTTCTTACCTGCGGAGCCACACCCCGGGCGCCGGACGTCGGCATCGAGGCCACCGACGACGACGACGACCGCGGGGGACCCTGGTTCACACCCGAACACCTCCTCTCCTCCTCAGGAACCGAGTCAGGACAGCTGGAAAGCCTTGACCAGTAAGGTCTCAAACGGTCAATATCAGATACAGTCCGACCCTCCTACTGCCGGGGCCAGCGTCTCATCGGCGGGTCCCATCGCCCTGTCGCGGGCGAACGACTATCCGTCGTCCGATCTGGAGGATTGCCGGTAGAGACGACCGGGCGGCAAACGGTGTCGTCGGGGGACTGACTGTCGGGAGCATGGGGCCAGGTTCTCGAAAAATGTCTTGCAGTCGTCGTAGGGTAATCGATTAATTAAGAAATCTAATCAGAGATTGAGGCACTTTCAGCATATAATCGGGGTCACCTGGAGCAGTGGGGGAGGAGTGGGTGGGGAGGAGGAGGGCGAGGGGGCATGCCGACAGTGATTGCTTTTTACTGTAACAGCGGTGGGGAAGATTGACTTGGCTGGGATGTCAGTAGTCACCTCTGTTGGGGTGGGTGTAGTTGTGCAATGGGGAGGAAACTTATCCCCTTCTCCTACAAATACAATTACCCTGCATAGATGATGATGATGATGATGATGATGATGATGATGATGATGATGATGATGATGATGATGATGATGATGATAGTCTGGGTCGTAAGATGTTTCGAGAATCTGGCCCTTGATTTCACAATAATACTGGGCCTGGGCCTCGCTCTTGCCACTCGGTGTCAATTTTGCCACTCGGTGTCAATTTTGCCACCGTATACTGTACTTCAAGACGCAATCACGTTAAACAGTCGTCTATAGATGGTTTAGGCTACTTAATATTTATGGTGTGTAGGTTACGTGACGTGCTCTTTGGTGGACAGACAAATATCTCTTGTTGACCGAAGTAATTGATCTGTGTCGAGTGTAAATTTAGTTGAAACACATTTTGTATATTTTGGTTCACTGTGATTTTTTTAACGAAAAAGGAGTGATCGCCATATGCTTGACACTGATAGTCATTTTATGCATGAGGAGTGATTTGTTAGATGGCGTTGTAGGCAGTGGTGGCTCCACAGGGGGCCATGAGAGGCCCGTGCCTCTTACTGAGTGCCTGGCCCCCAGTGGCCCCCTTGTTGGGACCCTATACTTAATACTACATACCTAACAACAAATGGTTGGCCTCCCGTGATTAGAAGTTGCCACCCTAACGCCCCCTACTTGCCAAATCCTGGAGCCGCCACTGGTTGTAGGGCCTACTTACAGTATAGCATTGACGGCAATATTAAAGGGCCTAAAATTGTATCTAAGATAAAGTTTAAAGGATTTAGAAGAAATTTCGTGTTCAAACAGGAGAGAGATATTTGAAATTGTATTCAAGGTAATTTTGAAAAGATACTGTTTTAAAAGAAGCGTTAATAAAAGCTTTTACGAAAATCTCCAGTGGCGGTTCCACGTGGGGGATGAGTGGGGATGCATCTCTCCACCGGACTTTCGGACTTACTTTTGTGCTTGTCAAAAAACCTACTTTTGGGGTAAAAGTCAAGTCTAAAAGTCTAGTAAAACTAAACGGGGCCGAACTTTTTTGCTTGTCAACCTATTTTTCGGTGAAAATGTAGTAAAATGAGGAATAAATAAATTCCCTTTCCCCAGCCTTTTTTCTTCTTCTATTTTCATCTCCCCACCAACTTTCTATGAATTCATTCATCCTCCCTCACCAAGAAATCCTGGAACCGCCACTGAAAAAAACTCTGTTGGTGTAACGCCTGTAAACTGTATAGCGCACTAATTTTAATTAGGCCCGCTGCACAAAGGATTCTTGGTATTGTTTTACTTTGAGCAATCTAAACTGGGCGTCTTTAAGTTAGGCCTAATCTGTTTCATTGATAAAACAGATTCGGACTTTTGATCGGGGTTTCGTTTTAATTTTTATTATCGTTTTATATCAAAATATCGTTTTATAGTAACATATTATCATAGCCTATACGAAGAACACTTAACATATATCAGCCTTTTGGAAAGTTTTCTCTGCGACCCGATCTACAAATATTTCTGGTGATTTTACTCCAGTCATAGTTGTTACGTTTAATCTAAACTTGCCACCGTAATATCGCTTTTAAGCACATTATTATTATTATTACGTGTTTTACTGCAGCTGCAAACGTAATCTCTGTACACTACTTCTGCAGACGGTGACTGTTACAGTGCAACTGTATCTGGTAAATGTCGTATAAAGCCATCTGTTGAGTGGTTATTGGAGTTGTACATTATATTTACAGTAAATTTCGTACAGTGGATGTGATATTACAGTTGGTTGTGTATCCGTGTAAACACAAAGTATTTTGTTGCGATGTTATGAGGAATACGTTTACATTGTCCGCGTTGCTGTTGACTAGTGTTCGATTTTCTGGAATTATTATTATTATTATTATTATTATTATTATTATTATTATTATTATTATTATTATTATTATTATTGCACTAAAGTATTTTTCATAAACAAATTACGTCAAAATAAAGACTCTTAGTACCTTTGGGTCCAGTAGCGCCATTTCACACTTTTCTTGGGGGAGATAAATCTTTGGCAAATTTTTGGCCAACTGTTGGGCCAAATTTTTGACAATTTTTTGACAATTGTTTGCACATTTTATATTTATTTATTTAATACATTATACACTATTTCTTCATTTCCTTGAGGGCACGCCCACCCTAAATGACGCCCCTGTTTTGATCAACAGAAACCACACAATCACAACTGTTTACCGTTAAATTACTCGATTTTACACAACAGTCGGTGCGCAATAGCAGCTATTTAACCACAAACAGTTTTATTCCGAAAATCTAGGCATTTTTAGGTCAAGTGTGGCGGCTCCTGGTATTTGTACCAGGGTGGACATGCATCTTTTGCCCATCCGGCACAAAAGACACCCTCCCAAAATCCCACAGAGGAGAGTTTTTAACGAGGCAATGTTTCAGACGACACCACAGCCTCAAATTTTTAACCTTAATTAGGTGGATGGTCGAAGGCAGGAAACCAGCCACTTTGGTCGTTTTCGTCCATCGGGGAGCACACATTTTTAGCCCCCGGAAATTTGAGGACCCAGTTTCTTTTCTGTCGAGTTTTAGCCCCATTGAAAATTTCAGGGTCGTTTTCTGCTTCGAGTCTTACCGAATATTTCGACCTATTATGGTCCAGTGCAGACCCTTTAGGAGAGGGGCCATGGCAGGCGGGTCAGTTAGCCCGTGGGTCTCTGCTTAAAATAGGCCTCAAAATAGCAGGCCAATAAAAATTATTTTAAAGAAATTATATTAAAGCTTTAAATAGGTAGGTATTAAGACTTAGATTATTGAGGGGCTTAAAATTTGTGAATGGCCAAGGCCTAATCTGACCACTGAAATGCAGGACTAACCTTGCAGGACTAACTACAGGTCTACGTCCACCAGAGGCGTCTCCTCAGGGGTCCGTGCCCCCTATCGAACGTCTGCGCCCCCCAAATGGTCGCACAAATTACCACCCGAACCCCCCATTTGCCAAATCCCGGAGCCGCCAATGCCAGCGTCTATAGTGGTCCCTTCCAGCAGACGAGCGAGAGAAAGGGAGAGATCATCGTTGAACTTCTATAGCGCCATTTTAACCGTGCACTCAACGCCGTTCGATGCTTCTTAGACTGGTTCTCCGCTTCGAGGCCGCGACTACGACGCGTTCTCGCTGAAGAGCGCAGGATAGCAGGTGCGCAGCGGATCGCAGATGTGAGGGTTGATCGTGCAGAAGACGCACATGAACTTCCCGTCGCTGCGGCCGCTCTGACGCCGCGACACGACCGACGGCGTCACTCTTTTCGCCACTTCCGGTGCCTCTGCTCTGACGTCATACGCGGCCGGATCAGACTTCACGCCGTCCACGTATCCATCCGTCTCTGGAATAACAATACTACTACTACTACTACTACTACTACTACTACTACTACTACTACTACTACTACTACTACTACTACTACTACTACTACTACTACTACTACTACTACTACTACTACCACCACTACTACTACTACTACTACTACTACTACTACTACTACTACTACTACCACCACTACTACTACTACTACTACTACTACTACTACTACTACTACTACCACTAATAATAATACTAATAATAATAATAATAATAATAATAATAATAATAATAATAATAATAATAATAACTGAATCCTTGGTGGTTTAGTAAGATTTCTCACGTGTTGAAAACCACTGTCGCTTATACAGGTATCATTGGCGTATCCACGGGAGGGACATGGGGCGCCCCCCCCCCCATTCGGATCGGGTAACGTCGTGAGATTCGCCCATATCGGGTGACGGGTGAGCATAGTTGGGCGGAGGGGTTGTAATAGACCGAGGAGGGCGCAACATAAAGCAGGCTTTGAAGCAGTGGCGTAGCTAGGAATTTGTTTGGGGGGGTGCAATTGCATCCTTGTACCTCCTGGCTACGCCACCGCTTTGAAGCGTTACAGACGAAGACCGTTTTTGCTCGTCAAGACAATTAGCCCGAAAAATGAAAAATGTGAAGTACCCCTATTCTAGAATCCTGGCTACGCCACTGATATATATTTACATAGATGGATAACGAGATAGAGAGATAGAGAAAGAGAAAGAGATGAGTTGATGATGATCAGTGGCGTATCCATGGTACGAAATATGGGGGGGGTCGCATCGACCATTTTCTTCGACGAGCAAAAATAACGTCGTCTTGGAATTCTTTGCTAACTCACGTATTCCCTTCGGTCATACTACCTCCTACCCCCCCCCCACCACCACGCTGAAAAATATTACAACGGTTTTGCGCAAATCTCACGACTGGTCCCTGCCAGAATAATTATAAGGGGCCCGTGGTTATGCCGTGGTTATGCCAATGGAGAGGGGCACCCTCACCTGTACACGTCAGCTTCCCTTGAAACGACGTGAGCCCTCCCAGCGGGGCCTGGGACTGAGTCCCGGGGGCACGGGTCCCGGGTTCCCGGCCCCTATGCGGAGGTCAAGACTGGTCGTGAGATTTGTCCAAAACTGGTGCGCAGTTGGGGGGGGGAGGGGGAGGGATGGCTAGGGGTAGTATTAGATGGAGGAAAACGCACCAGACAGCAGACTTTGAACCGGTTGAGACGACTACCTACTTTTTGCGCTCGTCAAGATATTTGGGCCAGTCGTGAAATTTGCTCAAAACCGTTGAGATATTGGGGAGGGGGAGAGGGAGGGAAGGGGTGAGATAGTACGATTGAAGAGAATACGTGAAAGTGAGAATAACTCGCCAACGTCGTTATTTTGCTTGTCGGAAAATTCTTACCCGAGAATGCCGGTGTGCCCCCCCCTATTCAGGAACCCTGGCTACGCCACTGCACGATGTCAATAAAGACCGGTCGAGATCCGTGTTCGATTTTCCGGAAGGACTGGAGGGGTTCAATCCCCCCCCCCGTGTTAATCGAGACTGCCCTCCCCTACGCAGTGGAAGTCGCAAATATTGGCTTTTGACTGTACGGCACCTGGGAGTCGAATTTTTTGGTGGGTGTCAGTGTTTAATTTCTAGACTCTGGACTCCGGGGGGAGGGAACTGACAAGGCCGGGGAAAGTCATCTAGGGGCTGCTGTTAGTTGATGTAGTATGCCAAAATTTCCGGGTGGATTTGAAATTTCCGTGGAAAAGGGCAATTTTCTCCCGAAAACGGCCTAGATTAAACTCTAGTGGTTGTAGGACAGCGAGACCGCTGGTTTCTTAAAAATCTGACGCTGTTTAATATGCAGCACAAATTCTAGCAATGTTATGTTTTTCTTAATAAAGTATAGAAACTTTCATCAAAACCTGAGCTAAAAAACACCCGAAAGCCAATAATATCGATAATTATCGACAGGTAGCGACCTTACACCCGTTCTTGCCCTCCATTTATTGGGGTGGAGGTGGGGGCACCACTTTTAAGTAAATACAGATTTCGGACACTTTAACGTATTGATAGAAACATGTAAACGCGTTTCGATGAATAATTACCGTAAACGTTGCCATAGCAACCGTCTATCATGCAAAACGCGACGATGAGAAGAATGGCTTTGACAAGCATTCCGACGATGTTTTACCAGAAACGAGGCTGTATAGAAAGAACACAATATGTTACATGTAACGTAACGTAGCATAATTTATATAGCGCCACTTGTAGGGCTATTTCTGATAAGAGGCGCTTCTGGTTATTTGGAGTCGCAAGATTAAAATAGTGAGACCAAGTTACCAACTTAGCAGCAGTGGCGGTTCCACGAAGGGGGGAGGGGGGTGAGTGGGGATGTATCCCCCACTGGACTTTTTTGCTTGTTAAACTTATTTTTGGGTAAAAGTCTAGTAAAACTGAAACTGAGTGAGTATTAATGTCTATAATAATTAATGCTGGTTTTCTCCACTAAACGGAACAGTCAAATCATCAGATACGACGCAATTTCATCTTTAATTTCAGAAAAACGATTCCTGAGTTCTGAGATTTTTTCCTAAAGGTTCTGGCGGCAGTTTTTCGTTGCCTACGTGACGCAAAGCACGCGCTCTTTTCTCGCCGTCGATATAATTAGAAGCCGGGGTTCTTGTAAGAGTTCTTTCTTTGGGGCGTTTCGTTTTTTCCAGGGGCGTTTCCGACTTTAGGGCCTAGTCGGTGGGTGGAGATCCATGATGGTGGTGGTGGTGGTAGCATTTTCTACACTGAAAGTTGACTCATTGGTAAGGCCCCTAATAAAGTGCATGTTCAGGTGAAAATGATGATGATGATGATGATGGTGGTGGTGGTGGTAGTGATGGGGCAGAAGGACATTTTCTACACTGAAAGTTGAGGTACATTGGTAAGACGCCCACTCATAATAAAGTGCATGTTCAGGTGAAAATGATGATGATGATGATGATGATGGTGGTGGTGGTGGTAGTGATGGCGCAGAAGGACAGTTTCTACACTGAAAGTTGAGGTACATTGGTAAAACGCCCACTCATAGGCCTAATTAAGTGCATGTTCAGGTAAAGAAGCATTAAAGTAGTCATTAGTGAGCATAGTGAGACGATTGCATCTTTGTTCGAACCGACTTTATATCACGACCACGGTGCACTATTTTGCTGACGAGACAATTTTCTCTCTTTTGACGTCAAATACTATATTTATCTACACCATTCGATTTCTATTTCTTGAACTTCTATAGCGACGCCAAAATCAAATGCGCACAATAACCAGGTCAAGTCCAGGTTAGGCTTACGCCTATATATGAAATAGAAATTCTATTTTCGCAATTTCGGCAGAACCTACCAAACGATTCTATTATTATTACGGCAGAACCTACCAAACGATTCTATTATTATTATTATTATTATTATTATTATTATTATTATTATTATTATTATTATTATTATTATTATTATTATTATTATTATTATTATTATCATCATCATCATCATCATCATCATTGGCAGATTTACCGAGGCACACATGGTATACATTGGTACCGGATCCAACTGCAAAATAAATATTTAGAGGACCACCTTTTTTATTAACAGTGGCGGCAGTGGCGTATTTACCATTGGGCCATTTGGGCCATGCCCCCCCACTTTGGTCTTGGCCTAGCCTGTCCTGACCCATCCATTCTGGCCAAACAAGTGCTCTAGTTGTCCGAAAAATACGTACAGAAAGTTAATTCAAGTATATGTCTCTGGTCTTCTAATTAATCCATAATCTTAATTTTATAATCTTGTCACTGCAGCGTTGGGACTTATAACAAGAATTATTCAATGAGTCAGTTAAGCGTGACTTTTTCAAGGGGTTAAACAACAGTTACAACCGTAGGAGTCAAGTCATGACAGTGACTGATAAAAAAAAAAAAAAAAGGTTCAGTTCTAGGGTTATTTATTAAGCAGTTGTGACGTCAATGATAACATCTATGATCTTGCGTAGCTTAGACCCCTCTTGGGGCCCCCCAGGTCTTTCCCGGGGGGTCAACAAAGTGCCCCTTTGGAACGAGTTGCGCGACTTTGTGATGAGTTAAATTCAGTCGGGAATGTTCGCTACCAGTTAAACAACAGTTACAACACCTAGATTTAAGTCATGCATTACTGTAAAGAAAACAGAACACTGTTAGATTTACTTATTTATAGCGCTATATGACGTCATTATCTATGATCTTAACAAACTTATTCTTGGAGTAATCATTACTCCAAGAACTTACTAGCGTAGTGTTCATGATATTTTTAAAATGTCGTCTGGTCCACCTTCAAAGCGATTTCGCCAGACAACATTAGATTTTGAGTCTAAAACGCTCACATTTTCAGCCTAATATGCATACAGGGCATATTTTGAAGTCCAGGGTATTTTTTTAGAAATTTGAGCGAAAATTTGTGGTGTCGTAGGGCTTTCATATTTGCACCGATTGAAGCCCAGTCGATGCCTACAAGGAATCTGGACCCGCATTTTGGATATCTTTCACAGGTCACCGCCCACAGAATTCCATCTTTTCTCCAATAAAGGTGGCTTGCACATGTTGATGAAAAGAACATAATCATGCATATTTTCAGAAAAAATTAATCTGGAAAATCTTAAAATGTCGCCAGCTACCCTCTGACCCCCCCACTATAGGTTCTGGACCTTAACGGGAGCTACCCCCAGACCCTCGGTCGCCATGGACTGGCCCCCCTGACCAAAATTCTAAATACGCCACTGAGTGGCGGTTTAGGATTTGGCAAGCAGGGCGGACGGGGGTGGCAACATCTAATCATGGGGGCCAACCATTTGCTGTTAGGTATGTAGTATTAAGTATATGGTCCCAACAGGGGCCACTGGGGGCCAGACACTCAATAGGGGGCACGGATCCCCCGGGCCTCCCCTTTGGGCCCCTCCACTGTTAATAATATTTTTGTTTGATTTATTTTTGATTATTTAATTATTTCTTTAAATAGCTTTATTTTTTGGAATATAAACTTTCGTTCTAAAAAAAACCAGCAGCAACGCCCTCAAAAGCTTGACAAACAAAAAAGATCATCACAATTTTTTCACACTTGATCTCTAAATCCGTGACTTTTCCGAAAAGATTTCCGAGATTTTGAAAACTCTGAAGTTTCATCGACTCTATGTAGACTATTTTTATCCAGTGGGCCTCTATGAAAATATGTGTTCCGGACTTTAAAATGTTAATCCGCAATTGATTAATAATGATGATGATGGACTTGATGATGATCATGATGATCTGATGATCATGATGATCATGATGATAATAATAATAATAATAATAATAATAATAATAATAATAATAATAATAATAATAATAATAATAATAATAATAATAATAATAATAATAATAATTAATAACAATAATAATAATAATATACTTTTAAACTATTATCATCATCGTCATCATCAAAAACTACCCAAACATTGTTGAAGTAAATAGTAGTAGTAGTAGTAGTAGTAGTAGTAGTAATAGTAGTAATAATAATAATAATAGTAAGTAATAATAATAATAATAATAATAATAACTTTCAAACTATTATCATCATCGTCATCATCAAAAATAAAACATTGTTGAATAATTAATAATAGTAGTAGTAATAGTAGTAGTAGTAGTAGTAAGTAGTAGTAGTAGTAAACAATAATAATAATAATAATAATAATAATAATAATAATAATAATAATAATAATGTTAATAATAATAATAATAATAATAATAATTAATAATAGAAACAATGAGAAAAATGCTAAAAAGTTGATTTCGTGTTTGTTGAGATTTGTCTGTTTTTCTGTCGTCAGTTGACTTTGCTGCAATTCCGTTTCTCTCCCTTCCACTTTGTCCTCCTCCTCCTCCTCCTCCTCCTTCTGTCTGAAAGTCAATTCGAACAAGACAAAACACTTCGCTCTCCGCCGATGTTTCGAATCGAATGCTAAGCCGTTGACCAGCTCTCGCTCTTTATAAGGGCTTATACGTAACCATCGCGTTCAAAAAAGCCTCGCCTATTTCGTCTGTGCGTTGGAGACGAAGGAGGAGGAGGAGGAGGAGGAGGAGGAAGAAGAAGAAGAGGAGGTGGGCAACAGCGAATGGGAGGTTGCGGGATGGGTGGGGTAAAGGGTGGGGGTAGAACACACAGTGGCGTAGCGAGGCAAAGTGCCGCCTGGGGCGAAAAAGTGCCGCCTCCGAAAAAATCTGGCAACCAAAAAGCTCCCAAAAAGGCGATCCCATTGGAACTTTCTAAAATTCTTGACAAGCAAAGAAACTTTATCGTTATTAGGCCTACATCATTTCTATGACATCTAATCTATAATATTAAGATCGTTATCTGTATGTCTGCTACCTTCAAGCATTCTGATTGGTTGACTATTGCTAGACGGTTTAGACCGTTTAGTCCTTACGTCGCGATGCGTTGGTGGGCGAGCGTTGACTATTGGTAGACGGTTTAGACCGTTTAGTCCTTACGTCGCGATGCGTTGGTGGACGATGTTCGAAGACGACGTTGCTATTGGTAACAATTGTTCGTAGAACCGGTTTAGTCGAGTCAGTGCAGCGTCAGAGGGCTGGGCGTGCGACGACGTTGCTATTGGTAACAATTGTTCGCAGCCTCAGGTAGTTGTGCAATTTTAACGTACATTTGAGCGTACACAAAAAATACGTGTACAGCGTCACAAATGGCCACAGTTGCGTGATTTTAACGTACATAGGCCTTATTATTAAGTGGCGCAGAGCTTGGCTAGGTGGCGATCATTGAAATGTTGTTCAGCATGAATTCAATGATTGGGTATTAGGTATAGGTATTGGATTAGTGTATTAGTGTATTCCAAACAGATGAAGAAAAAATTAGAGGCAGTGGAAATGTGGTTTTTAAGGAGAATGATGAAGGTTTCTTGGACAGAGAAAACATCAAACGAGAAAATTTTGGAAAAGGCAAACTCAAGAAGGAAATTGTTAAAGACTATAAAGAAAAGACAAAATTCTTCGGACACATAATGAAAAAAAGGCCTGGAAAACTTAGTCACAACAGGTAAAGTGATGGGGAAAAGAGCAAGAGGGAGACAAAGATTGACATTCATCGAAAACCTGCTATGCGACGTGAAAGACAAAATATCAGAAGTAGAACAACAAGCGACATACGACAGAGAGAAGTGGAAGTCCATGGTCGCCAACGTTGTAAAACAAGGCACCTAAAGAAGAAGAAGAAGATTGGATTAGTATTATCCTGCACTGCGAGCGAAGCGAGCGCGAGCGAAGCGAGCCTCTTTCTAGTTAATCGATTAAAGAAATTCCCGTATTTGATACAGAAGCCTGCGTCGTCAAAAAATCTCGACAGGCAAAAATCTCCAAAGTGCCGCCCGGGGCGGTTCGCCCCCCCCCACTGCTTCTCCTCGCTACGCCACTGAGAACGCACGGATAGTTTGAGTCATTTGATAGAATGAAGTTGATAGAAACAGAAGAAGAGTTTGTGGGCGGAACCAGGGATTTAGAAACGATGCTATGGTTCCTTTTAAACAACATAACAAAGCAGTTACAGCACTACTTGGCCAATCCGGGGCGATAGCCTGGTTAGAAAAAAAACGGTCATGTCCTCATTTCTCAACAGAAAACACATTTGCTTGTCAGAATTTTCAGGACGCTAAAAAAACCACAAAAAACTAGTGATGACCTTGTTTTGCTTGCCCGACTTTTTAAGACGTTAAATATGTGAATATAGGTTACAACATGAAAAATTAAATGAATAACCTAATGTGACTAAAACGAGAACGATATTCGATATGAACTATCTTCGGTGTGTCATTTGCATTGCCCTCTTCGTGTGCGGATTTTGGGACTGCAAAATCTTCTCGATTGTCAAACGCGCACACAGAAGCCAAAATGTCTCGAATCGAATATTTTTATATATTTGAAATTTCATGTACACTGTTGTGGGCTTGTGGCATTGTTTACTGCAAAATGTGCCTGTTTTTTTTTATAAATGCAAACTCAAAGGCAGAGAAGGTGGAATATTAGGCCTAGAGAGGACTGCACGACTTACAGTGACTTTAGCTTTAGGCTAATTTAAATTTAAACTTAATTATTCTATCAATTACTTATTTCTTTATTTTAAATTTTAACGCAATAGATTCCCTACTAAACCACGTCAAACCCTATTAAGGCCGTTATTATTATTATTATTATTATTATTATTATTATTATTATTATTATTATTATTATTATTATTTGCTATTTATTACCTTCTATATTTTTTTTTATTATTATTATTATTATTATTATTATTATTATTATTATTTATTATTATTATTATTATTATTATTATTATTATTATTATTATTATTATTATTATTATTATTATTATTATTATTATTATTATTATTATTATGCATCCCCAGTCATCAACATGGTTGAACCGCCACTGTTAGTAGATGTCTGAGCAAATTTATTTGTGTTATAAATACTGTTTTGTTGCTCCTCGGAACCAAAGCCTCTAAAATTCACTTTAGGCCGACTCATGTCAGCAGATAAACAGATGCTTAACATAAAACATTCGGGTAACGTTATTTTTGTGTTCATGTTAACCCCTTAACTGGGAACCCCGGATATATCCGTCCATTTTACATTGAGTTACAGTTAAATACCCAGTTAAGGGGTTAATTAAGTAAACCTGCAAAGGCATTTTAAGTGCATACTGGAGATAAGCATGTTCTTCTTTCGCCGGAGAGTGTGGGAGTTGACCCCCCTGCACTCCCCTAGTCGAGTGCGAGGGCACAATTTTTGTGTGCTTAGCTTGTCTAGACTCCTATCTGTGTTCTAAGCCCTCCACAGACCCTTCGAGAGAAATTCTGGGCCCCTGGGCAGGGCAGTCACGACCCATAAACATTTTGAAAGTTTATCTAAATTTTTTAAAAGAAAGTTTGTCCACAAAAAGTTCACAAATTTTCAAGAAATAGCCTACACAGATCAAGTGTGGAAAGAGTGGTAATGATCTTTTCCCCCAACCGCCTTCAACGTGTTCATAATAATAAATAGTATTGCACGAGATAACATTTTGCGGACCCACCGGGGCCCCTACAGATCGCCGGCAAGGATATTTTTACACCCCCTAACACACCCCCAACCTGAGACAGACACCCCCCCAATCGAGGGATATTTTGACACCCCAACACCCCTAATTTTGACACAGTGGCGGCTCTAATTTGGCAAGGGGGCCGTTGGGGTGGCCCCTAATCATGGGGCCAACCATTTGTTGTTTAATGTATGGCATAATGACCTTTTGTGACACCCCAACACCCCCAAATCTGAGCTAGGGATGACTTTTTCAGGCTTTTTTGGATACTTGCGAAGGTTTTTTGTTTTTGTTTGTTTGGTTGTCAGACTTTTTTGGAGCTTGATACGGCTTTTTTGCTTGTCAGACTTTTCCCAAATTCCGACACCTCCCCAAATTCACAATGCTAGAAATAACTCTGTCGCCGGGTCCCTGGGCATTTGTCCCCTGCCCCCTCTCGACGGACCTGGTTCTCCCTACGCATTGGGAAAATATCTTCTCTCTTCTCCGGCTTCCATACTTTCAAGATTTAACGCTCATTAGCAAGAATTCCGGTTCAAAGACCGAAATCAGAAACGGGAGCTGCATGTTGAATCTTGGGCTTACTGATATACAGAGTCGTGTAAAATTTGACAGCCATAATTTTTCGTCCTGTCTGGTTTTTATTTCAAACGAATCCACCACCGCAATAGTTCAAAAAATAGTCAATACGGCGGCTGTTTCTAATTAGGCTATAATTGAAACGCGAAAGTGAAAGTTAAAAAGTTGTTTCGGACTCGACAACCTTTGTTTCACTTTACCAGAACATTACTGTCATCATCATCATCACCATCGTCGTCGTCGTCAACATCATCATTGCCGTAGATCTGTGCGCAGAATGCAGAACTCTGATTAGAATTTTCCATAAAAATTGTTATCTCTCAAAGCGTTGAAAACAACAGATTTAGAACAAAATTACAGTAACAACTGAAGAGAACAAGTCATTCAACACGTCTGAGAACGACTGTTATTATTATTACTATTATTATTCAGTGTTTATTCTAGCCACCTTGACATTGGGGATTTTGAAATGTTTAGGGGGGGACAAGGTTTGAGTCTCCACACTTTTTTGAGGGGGGGGGTGAATTTCCATCCCCCAACCAACGTATAAATTTTTTTTGAGGGAGGATTTTTAAAACGTGAAGGGGGAATTCTTCCCCAGAGAAGGCCTAGAATAAACACTGATTATCATCATCATAATTATTACTATTAGCGTAGCCATGAGGGCACGGCTGGGGGCCGGGCCCCCTATTCTGGGTGGGTCCAGTCATGAACTTACAAAAAGTCCATCACTATGGTACGTACGCACTGAGGGGGAGCCGAGGGGTTGGATTTAGGATATGCTGCGTATGTACGGTGCGCAAACGAGGGGACTCAGGGGAGTGGGTTGAAAATATACCTTCCTGCGTACGTAATATATGGATGAGCCCTTTTCAAGCAGCCACTTGGCATTGTGCTTTAGACAGGGGCGGCGCTGGGAGGGTGGGTCCGCGGGTCCGGACCCATCCAGCCTCGGGCTGGGGCACACGGGAAAATCGCGCAAATCCGTATAGAAATTTTGTTTGGAGAAGGGTAGTCTGAGCCGGGTCCTGGAGGCCCCCTGATTAAATCATTAGACCCACCCAGTCAAAAAATCCCAGAGCCGCCCCTGGCTTTAGATAAGAATCTCAAAGAGGAGCATTTGCAGGAATCTAAACTGCTCGATTTCTCCATATTCATGCACTTGTCTTCAGTTACAGGCCTATTTGAATGCTAAAAATTTAAAACAAACATCACAAAGGAATTTGCACTTTAATTACATTTTTAGAAATGACACATCATAGAATATCAGTGTTTATTCTAGCCACCTTGACATTGGGGGGGATTGAAATGTTTGGGGGGGGGGCAAGGTCTGAGTCTCCACACTTGGGGGGGTGACATTTCCATCCCCAAACCAACACATACAAAATTTTGGAGGAATTTTGAAACTTTGGGGTGGGAATCCCTCCCCAGAGAAGGCCTAGAGTAAACACTGATAGAGTATTATAAGCAATTAGGCTTACACAATTATGAGTTCAGATGCAAGCAGACAGCATTTTCCCCAAAATCTAGAACGCTCAACTATCATCTATACACCGTTGAATATATAATAATTAATCAACCGTTTCAGAACACACACAGGCAGAAACAATATTCATTTAAAATGGAAAATAGAAGAAAAAAAACCAAGAATGTTCAAAAACGCAACCGATCACATTCTCCATAATGCTAAAAAAAAGAAAGCTGCACCGTACAGTAGAACCTATGTAAAAAATTGGAGATTTGAAGAAACTTTGAAAATTAACAAATAAATTGATCAAGTTAAACGGTAATGAATGTTTTTAACAGAAACCCCTTTCCTAATGACACCAAAATTCACGCAATGGTGTCTAAAAGCAGCCAAATAGATGTGAAAGAAAGCTCCTTCCCATTTAAAGTAGACAATCCGTCCCCCAAATTAAAAATGTAGAGCCGGTTCTCATTCCAAACAACCATCCTATCTCAGCCTTTGTGGAGGTTCAGTTTATCAACTTCACAATAGGTAGACAATGTAAAACACCGGAATATTAACGTCATATTAATATAATCCTATTTCATTGCTCTGTTACCTAGGCCAAATACAGATTTTCGGTAGAAAAGCAGCATTTATAGCATATAATACAGTGGATCCACTTGATCGCATACCGCTTAATTGCATAACCCGCATAATCGCATAACAATGTCATAAAAACCCAAACCAGTGTTTTGTGCGTACAATTAATTATCAGACGTCCCGGCTATTCGCATAACCCAGTTAATCGCATAAGCAAGGCTTGCACGGCACCTATGCAATTAAGTGGGTTTCACTGTATATATTAGGCTTTGTTACATACATCTTAGTATACAGACTCTGTGTTAGGAATTGTGCCCTCATCGGTGAAAATGAAAAACTCTTACTCTTACTTTATTTTGACACATTAAGCAATTTAAGTCACAAAACAACAACAGAATTTGGCACATAAATCATCAATTTACAACAATTTATAAGCAGCTGATATCATACGCTATAAATACTAGTAGCCATAGGCGCACACATAAATTTTTCCAGGGGGGTAAAACACAATGGCCATGGTTAATATTTTGGCAAGGTTTTCAAATGCAAAATTTGACAATTTTAAAAGATTGTCAGAATGTCAGGCACTGTTACTGTTATACTTTAACTAGTGTTTTAGCGTGAAAATATTGATCAAAAGCCAAAATGTAGTTAATTACAAAAATAGATTTGCATTCACCAGGGGTTGGGGATAAGTGCCCCCTCTTGCCCCAATATGTGGTGCCCATGCTAGTAGCCATTTTAGTTCTAATTGGGTTCGTCAGGAAAGACAATTCCAGCCTTTGTTTTCAGACTGTACTGTACATGCCTGTACACTGAACATGCCTGTACATTTTAATACCTCGCATTTCTGAGATTCTAATTGGTGCACAGCAGAAAATGCACAAAATGCTAAGCATACATTCTTCTTCTTTCTTCTTTCTTTCCTTCCGTCTTTCCCTATAAGCATACATCATTACATTGCGAAATTGAAATAATTCACATAACGCACATTTAACCAACAGAATTGTCAACACACGCTTTGTCAGCAAATTGAACGATTCTTTAGTAAAATAACATGTTCAATGTTGAAGATATATTATCATCAGACAATGTTGTATCATTAAATAATTAACAGTGGCAACACAGATTAATGTAACAGACTAACTCCAACATAGACTGTTACAACACCTTCTGCCAATAACATTAAAAACACTGATATCTGTAACAAGAATTCCTTCTCATGGCATTAAATAATGCTGTAAACAATGCTATCTAAATTTCAAACAATCTGTCATAACAATCAGATCCTCAATATGTTGGCACAAATTAAATCACTAAAGGAATTAATTGTACATTCTATTTATAACCCCATCTGATAAGTCTACATCAAATAGTTTGAACTATGAACTAGATTATAAACCTTGTTACAGTACATGTTTGAGAACTCTTAGCAAGTCAATCAATTAACGTAATGTAATGTAACATTTGTATAGCACCTCTTATATTTCTACTAAGTAAAAGGTATATTACATAGTTATACATGGCAATGGCTGAAAGAGATTGCCAGGTTTGCCCTCACTGCCTTTCCTTCCACCGAGTTAACACCCGATGTACCGGGAGTTGAACCACGGACCTCAAGATTGGCAGACCAGTGCTCTAACCACTGTTCTATTGTGTACCACATCATCAAACAGGGCAGAACTTTATATCGGAACACGTTAATAATTAACAGGGTTGGAAATGAAACAGAACATTTTATAGCCAAGGATATGTAATATTCAAGCCGGGTAATGCAAAGCATTACTGCATTACATTACATTACTGCATGCAGTAATGCAAAGCATTACTGTATGCTGCATAATACAGAGCTACGGTTTCAAATAGAAGACAGGAAAAAGATATACCAGGTACATAAAAAAGCCGAATGTCAAAACTACATACAAACTAAACAAAACTAACTGAAAATAAAATATTACATAAACTGCCAATGCTATAGAAAAAAACAAGATTAACAAAATAGTTTGATCAGATCAAAAGCCTTCGTGAAATGGAATTTATAAACAAATCATCACGAAACAGAATACAATTTTAAATCAGTAAACACAAAGAATTGAACAATAATTAATTAACGGCCATTTCAAGCACCAACACATTACTTGCATATCATTGAGAATACATTGTTACTGCAGTTTTCACTCCAATGGTTTCTTAAATAGGGCACTTTGATCAAATAAAATTTCAAATCAATTCATAACAGAAATGAGATCACCATTAGTAGTCCCAAGGGCCTAAATAGTCTCAATATTGTTATTACAACACAACACACACACACACACACACACACACACACACACACACACACACACACACACACACACAATCTGTTGGCCTCTGACTCATTGGTGGAATGGTCCAAAACCCATAACTGATCGAAACAAGTCAGTCATACAGACCTATGGAAATGAATTCATTTCGTTTGAGTGAAGACTTGATTTTAAATACATTAAGTGATGATTTAAATGATGATGATGATGATGATGATGATGATGATGATGATGATGATGAAATACATGATTTGAAATACATTAACATTCAAAGCCTGAGCCAAAGTTGATTCCATAATTCTCAGATTTTCACTTCTGCGAGGTTAGTACGATGCAAAAAACCCATCATAACAGCAGACAAATAATTTAAGTTAATGCAACATTGAATAAAATTCTGATCCAGAAAAATAGAAAAATAAACACATTAGCACATCATCATAACAAAAAAACATGCAATTTCTGAGATATACATCTCATACATACATACATACAGGACACACACATAAACGCATGCACACACACATATGAAATGTACGATTTCACAGTGTTTCTATATTGAAAAGCTGGAACTAAATTTCAAAACATTTTGATTGCATTAAAAATATTGTAAACAACGAAATTAAAGTATAGATGTAAATGTAGAATGTAGCAAACAAAAAATACATGGTTGAAAACAATGTTCAGTTGAAATAAAAATACCAGCTGGACAGACATTGGAAATCCTGATAATGCAAACAAACAAGATTGTAGGCAGAGCAGGAATATTTCTATAGAGGTTGGCGGGGGGGGTGTTTCACGTTTGCTACTGTACACAATGTTACACTTTAGTTCATCGACAAAAATGTCCCCAGTTTCTTATAATTTCCTTTCCCTGTCCTCAGGCGTGGCTAAGAAGAAATACATAATTTAAGGTGCTGGGACTAGAAACCATACATTCTTCTGTTTTGCCTTCTGTTGTTATCTGCAGTGCCATAATGAAGTGTTTCCCAAACTGTGGGTCACGACCCAAAAGTGGGTCGCAGGGTTCAGTCTGATGGGTCACGGGGTAGGCGCAAAATTAGATTGAAACGTGCCATTTTCTAACCAATACTACAATGTCACAAGCCGTAAAAGTTGCAAGATTTCTAAAAATTCAATTAAACAGTTTAAGTTTCTCAATTTCACTTTATGTATCGGTAGTGTTTTAGTGTGAAAATATTCATTAATTAAAAAGTGAAAATATAGTTAGCTACAAAAATAGATTTGCATTTTCTAGGGGGGGGGTCAAGTGCCCCCTCTTGCCCCAATGTGTGACAGCCCATGGATGTGGTGAGAGGGAGAGTCTAAGAAAGATAAATCACAAAAAGAACATTTTAAAAAGAGAAGAACATATCTATAAACAAAAATGCAAATAATCATCAGGAATTGGTCACATGACCACAGGAAAGATTCGTTGACCTCACGACTTGCTGAAGGCAGATAATTACAGTGAAATACAAAGATATGCAGCAGTAATGCATACCAGCAGTACATCATAATCCAAGGAAACAAATATAACTAAAATGACACCTTGAAATTCTGAAGATTCTCGATATTAAACAACATTATACTTTGCATGAAAAAACAAACAGGATACTTAACTACATTTGACTAATCAAATCAGCTTTTAACCCCTTAACTGGGGACCCCGGATATATCCGTTCATTTTACATTGAGTTACAGTTAAATACCCGGTTAAGGGGTTAATTCTAATAACATTACATATATCAACCAGCGGTGTGCACAGAGTGGTGGGCGCCCGGGTCCAAGTCGATAAAAAAGTGCATGACTAGCAAAACAAGGTCCCAGAGTCAATTTTGGCACCCCCCCCATCTGGTCGGCGCCCAGGGTCACGACCCCACCGGCCCCCCTCTGCACGCTAGCGATGTCGACTCCTCCAACCGCGTGCTCACTCAGCATTACAAATGGCAATTAGACTAAACACTAAGCAAGCAACGTCAAGTGTTAAGTTAATGTACTAGCAAAGCGCTACAACGCCACGAACGTTACCGTGGCAACCGAAGCCGCCCTACTCCGTCACCCCGGGCCACGAATAAGTGACCGGAATGAACGACTCGTATTCCGGAGAGTACTGGTGCATGCGGACAAACGCCTCCTTGTCCTCGGGCTCCGGGTAGTGGGTCGCCAGACCGGTCTCGTAGGCGTAGCTGAGAATCTTCGTAGCGAGTCGCACCGACACTTCGTTAATCGTGTTCAGCGGCGGGTAGACGCGACCCTCGGCCAAGTGGGTCGCGGTCACCATCTCTGCCAATGCCTTGAATAAAAATTGCAACGAAGAACGGTCATCTGTGAAACGGAATAGAGGTTAACCGTACGGAAAAATAATGCCTCGGTTGAAAATCGCAAGGTTTTCAACAGAGATGTAGCAAGTATTCAATGTTTCAAATACAAGTACAAGTACCTGGCCTCCAAGTACAAGTATTCTAAAAACTTCAAGTACCAGTACAAGTACAAGTGCCTGGCTTCCAAGTACAAGTACAAGTACTCGAGTACAAGTACAAGTACCAAGTACTACATCTCTGATTTTCAAGAACATACTCCCAAGTTTTTGCTGCATTGTTTGTCACCGATGTTATAAAAGTAACATTCAATCTCACACGTAACTGCCATGTTGACAAAAAATTGCTTTAACTGCAGGGGCATAGATCATGGGGGGGGGGTCTGTGGGAGGACAGTCCCACCCAATAATTAGTGAAGGGGGATATATATAGAGACCAGGAGACACACACTCACAGAGGTCCAGAAACTTGGGAAAACCATGTGAAGACTGCACAGTGTTTTATCCAGACTCCTAGCCTTTGGGCGGGGAGGGAGAGAGGGTGAAGTGGGGGAATTGGCATGGTTGGAGAGGAAGAGACAGTTCAATACAAAAATTTGTATCAGTGCTGAGATTTTTTGGGGGGAGGAGAGGATTTTTGTAGTTTGGGGAATTTCCCTATCAGGCTTGCATATGAGAATGGAGATCAATCATTGCCTAATGTGCCGAAACGGAGCTCGAGGATCTAAGTCTAAGTAATTAATATGCAGACCACAATATGCTCAACATGCAAGCATTATCACGTTCCCATTTCTGTGCAATCCAAAGTAAATCATTCTGTACAATGCACAATATACTACCTGCGATGCCTTCAGGAACATAGCATCTGTGACGTGGTGAGCACCGGAAACTATCGCTGCCAGTGCAACACCTGGAAAGATGTACGCGTTGTTTCCTTGGCCTGGATAGAACACTTTGCCACCAATTTCCACCGGGTCAAATGGACTTCCAGTGGCAAAGATACAGCGACCCTACAAATTTACAAAAAAACACATTAAAAATAAAGAAACGGTGACTAATAAGTCAAATTAATAACATATAATAATAATAATAATAATAATAATTATTATTATTATTATTATTATTATTATTATTATTATCATCATCATTATTATTATTTAAAGAGGAGATATATAAAAGATATATATACCATCCAACAAATACAGTATCACACATGACACAAGACAGACAATTATAGAGAAACCATATACAAAAGGCATTGGACACCTAAGGGCAATGTACCCAAGGACCCTGATGACAATGATGATGATGATGACAATGATGATGGTGATGATAATGATATAAGAAATAAAAAATCTCATAATTATCATGAGAAAATTAACATAATTAAAACATTAATTAAAAATTGTCATCACCAATAATATTAAATTGTGATCATGTAAAACATAAAATGAAAAGATATCTTATGTATTTTTTTCAAATGCACTGTCCCACAGTCATGTATCATTCATTATATTCTATATATTCTATTCCATTATATGATGATTTATATAGCGCAGTAGCAGAGCGAGGCCAAAGTATATATATATATATACGATACATACAAACACCTGTGGGCATATAGCGACTATCATACATAATCATCCAAAAATATATACATTCTTATATATATATATATATATATATATACTATTATATATATATATACATACATACATATATATATATATATATACTATATATATATATATATATATACACACACACACACATATTAGGGTGTCAAAACTTAAGTTCTTAATTTCTACTGTGGTACCCTCCCATTTTGTTATGTGTTGTGAAAGAAGTTCTCTGTAATTTTTTCAGATTTTTAAAATCGAATTTAAAGGTAGCTCAACAGCCTTAAAGTTATCAGATTTCTATATTGCTGAAAAATTTTGCCATAATAATATTAATACGAAGTGCAGTGGAGTAGTGGTAGGATCGGATGGTTGAGGGTTCAAATCTGACCCTGGCCAGTGACTAGTGACCCTGGACAAGTTATTCACCCCAACTGTCTGAGGAAGGCAACGAGAAACCCCCTCACTTATCTCATACCCCCGGGTTGTGTAAAAGCCAATTGGACCTGTTGGTGCACCATTGGCTGATGCCCCCGGGGCATTATGAGAGTGGCGCCATAGAAGTTTCTTGATTGATCGATTGATTGATTGATTGGACACCAGAGAACTAACCCATCATCACAATCAACATCACTAAAGCAATTCACATGTCTATAATAAGGGTCCATCCATATAGTATGTATGCACTGAAGGGGGAGGAAGGTCAGATTTAGAGATTTTTCTGTTATGTACACTATGTGCAATGGGGAGGAGGAGGGGTTGACATATACCTTTTTTGTGTATGTAATATATGGATGAACCCTAATACCATTTAACAGACAATCTTTTTCTGGTATTTTGTTATCGACTAAGATCGCACGTAACCTCTGTCAACGTGTACGCCTGTTCGGCCGTGCATTCGGCCTTGCTGGTCGGGTTGCTGAGGGCGAATACGATGGGGTTCTGGTTGTTTGCGGCCATCGTCTGGAGGAACTTTTCCGTAAAGGCGCCCTTCATGGCTGCGGCGCCGATGGCGGCGGTCGGCTTCAGCACCTCGCAGATCTCCTCCAGACTCCGGATGTCGTAGTGATCCTTAGCGTAGACGGCCTTGTGGGTGGTTACGCCCCCCAAGGCACGATTCTAGCAACGAATGACAAGGCAGGAAACACGGTTTTTGATCTGCTTTTACAGCCTGCCAAATTAGGACATGACATCTTTATGTGATGTGTGTTGACACTAAGATTTCAATCATAACTCTATCATCATCATCATCATCATCATTATTATTATCATCATCATCATCATCACTAGTAGTAGTAGTAGCAGCAGCAGCAGCAGCAGTAGTAGTATTGAAGAAGGCCAAAGTCTGGGGCAATTTGACAAATGTCACATGTATGATTTGTTGAATAAGTGAGTCTTTAGATTCTTCCAGAATGACATAATACAGTTGGCATTCATGACATTCATTAGCAATGAGTTCCATGGAATCAGATTACCACGTGAAGCCAATCTATTTCCGAAAACTTGGCTGGAGGTGGAACGAGCAATGTAATGTAATGTAAACCACAATCAACCAGCATGGCTACACAAGAATGACTCCTCATAAATGAAAGGTACTGTTAATGATAAGATAATTCTCTTTATGTTTAGCCAACACAGTCAAGCCAACCAATTCTGTTTAAGTCAATACTTTCTTCATTAGGAGAATGGATCTACAAATTCCCAGTAAATATCTCATAGACGTAACAAATTTTAATGAAAACACTTTTAAAATGCTGGGTGATGACAAAATTCAAAATTAAATGACAAATTCAATTTCATACTTGTAGTTTTAAGATAAGCTAAATTCCAAATTCCACCTGCATCTCACCTTGGTTACCAGCCCCTTGGAATCAACCATCCAGATCTTATTAATTGCTTCCTCTTTTCCAGTTCCCTCCGCCTGCATCGCCATCACCAGCAGATCGGCAATCCCGATGGAAGCCTGGAAAACAATTCCACTCAGTAGAATCGCCACTGCAGATTTTATAAGTCCCTAAATCGAAATTTATGATTATTAGGATTTGGTGCACTATTGGCTGACGTTCTAGGCATTATGATCATGGCGCCATAGAAGTCGATCGATTGATTACGAATTACACAGAAGAAATGGTATTTGGTTTTGTTTAATTGTAAGCACAGACCTCTCCAGCGCCCTGGAAGAGGAACTTATGATCCGAGAGTCTTGTCTTTGTTATCTTCATGGCAGAAATAAGTCCAGCCACAGCAACCGAGGCAGTGCCTGAAAACACACACGAATAGCTGAGACAATAACCATCACTTATAGACAAATCTGCTACCTGCAATTCACACCACAATAAGCAATCTCTCTGTCTCTGTCTGTCTCTCTCTCGCTCTCTATCTCTCTCTCTCGCTCTCTGTCTGTCTCTGTCTCTCTCTCTCTCTTTCTCTCTCATCTGTCTGTCTGTCTGTCTGTCTCTCTCTCTCTCTTTCCTCTCCTTTCTCAAATGAAACCATTTTTAAAATGCAAACACAAAATTATTTGTTTTTCATTTTAATATTGTCCAGTACTCAAAGCTCCTAGCTCACAATTGCTGCTATCTCATAAGCACTTTAACACGTAGACAAAAATCTACATGAAAATATCCGCATGCAGACAAAAATCTACATGAAAACATCCACACGTAGACAAATATCTACATGAAATCATCCACCAAAAATCGGAACGTTTAGCCACTAATCAACTTCGATGCAGACACTGTCCAAATGGATTGATGCAGATATATTCAGTGACTGAAAAGTTGTAACTTTCTACACTCGACTGTCCATTAGAAAAAATTCCATTTAACCCCTTAACTGGAGAAAAAATCTGTAACTCAATGTAAACTGGACGGCTCTGAGCCGTCGCGCCCGGTTAAGGGGTTAATACGAACCCTGAATGTCGTCGTTGAACGTCAGATAGCGATTCCTGTATTTCTCCAGAAGGCGAAATGCGTTGTGATTTGCAAAATCTTCAAACTGAACCAATGTGTTCTGACCATACCTACAAAATAACATACAACAGCATAACAGTTAAGTACAAATAGTATTTGTTCAGTGAAAGCAGGGAGGCTAGCATATATACGTAAAAGAGATTACAATTATTGCAGATGGCGTCTTCTTCCAGGCATTTGAATAGTGCTTTGGAAATTATGTAGAACTTACTTATTTTCTAATGAATGAATGCTTTCATCATGTCATTGTATCTGTCATTTAACGATTCTTTATAAATCACATGAAGAAATTATTTTCAAACTCAGCCCACTTCGTATATTTAACCCCTTAACTGGGGATCCCGAATACACAGTTAAGGGGTTATTATTATTATATTTAACCCCTTAACTATAAATGGGGATCCGAACGGATCAGTCAAACAAGAATGTCTTCAGTTGGTTAACCAGGCATCTTCGTTTCTCTTTATCTTGTAACTTTACCAACAATTGTTGTAATGATCATCGATATTACAGATCCAGAAGTGAATAAATACCTCAAAATGACTGATTCCATGAATTCGTCTATGAGAGCGTCGTACTGATGTCCACGAACTCTCTTATGCCTCAGGCCAATATACATTGGATCCTCTAGTAGACGCTGAAATACATAACGTGGTGTTGCATCTACGGTAAATTTTACAGTAGAACTTAGTTATAATGGACTTGGTTATAACATATCTTCGGTTATAACGTACGGCAAAGTACAATCCCATTTGAAGTGCTACTATATAGAATGGTATTGGATATAATGTACCTTGAGGATGGCTGCAGACAAGACAAATCTTGATAAATAGGGCTAATTAACAATCTCTCATAATGTAAAACAAGTTACAATAAATCTTACGTTTCAATCTGTTACAAAAATCTTACGTTTCAACAAAAATCTTACGTTTCAATTTGCTACAATAAATCTTACGTTTCAATTTGCAACAAACAACACCGCACTGATGACTTTCACATGAAATCAAAAGAAAAATGGAAATGCGAGTCTCAAATAAGTCTCTATTCTGTTAACATTTTAAATCTATTCCCACAGCGTATAATTAATCTCACTTCATTATCTGTTCCAACGTCCAGCACAACAGGCAGGCACTGGAAAGGTGGAACACCGCCCATCGCCGTGTAAAGCGCCAGCTTTCCCACTGGAATGCCCATTCCGAATGCCCCGAGGTCCCCCAGACCTAGGATACGTTCTCCATCGGTCACAACGATTGCCTAAAACAACAACAACACAACCGCAACTAAAGATCTCTACTCCATCTGCAAAGTAAAGTAAAGTAAAGTAAAAGTAAAGTCCTTCCCGAGCACTCAAGGCTAACCTTAAGGCTCATAGGGCGGCGCTGATCTCCGTTACCAAGGCCCTCAGCCAGGCAACTGGTGCAAGGTTACATGATACGGGGCCAGTGTTCTCATGCAACGCGCCTGTTTACTCAGCGGATTAATCCGCTACTCATTTGCCATCGCCATCTGGTGAAAGAAGGCTGAGTTGACCTTAGGGCTCCTGCGGGAGTTGAACCCGCGACCTTCTGCTCCATCGTCCAACGTTGTTACCACCCTGCTAACTTCCCGCCCCCCATCTGCAAAGCAAGGTAGCAACCTTCGCAATGACTGATGACTTTACAAACAAGAGGCGCAAAGATTTTACTAACTAGTGCAAACTGAAAAGTGTTAAATGATATTTCATTTTCACTCTTATCTTCAGATGAATGCCACAGTCTTCATCACTTCATCACACTATTACGCCCCTTTGGACATAATAACCCTTTGCCCAAGTGACTCATCACATTTCGACCATAACTATTTCAAAGTTAGATTAAGCATCTAAGAATAAGCACCTTCTGTGATACTAATTTAAAAAGTGCTATATAAACTCACAAGATTTGACCTACTTACTGCTGTCATTGACTATCCATACATAGAAAATTATGATGTATTGATGATTCAGTGGCCTGGTGTAAGATTTGACCTACTTACTGCTGTCACTGACTAAGGCAACATATCCATGCATAGAAAATTATGATGTTTTGATGATTCAGTGGTCTGGTGTATGCCATATTTACAAGTACAGGACCCATTTCTTTAAAAACTTTATTGAAAACAAATCTGATAGTCTGAAGACAACAATATGAAGAACTCTCACCATCACTAGATGCATTTAAGAAGCGCTTAAAAACCTGGCTATTTCGAACTAGCTATGATTCTGTTTTGACATTGTAGTGTGTTCAGTGTTCACGTAGTCCTTATGGATTAGTTACCACAGAAATCTTAACTTTAATAATAATAATAATAATAATAATAATAATAATAATTATCAGAAGCAATATTAGCGTCAGTATGTATAATACCTTTACTTGTTGTTCAGGCCAATTGCAGAGTATTTCAAAAACATGTCCAATATCATTGATTGTAATATAAAGTCCCCTGAAATAAAAACACAAAGCACAATTTCTGAATGTCATTATAATTTCTGACAACATAATAAGACAAAAAGAAATCTTTAACTATCACAAGTGACAAAGTTGTCTAATCATAAATAGTTCCAACTGTGGGAAGTTTAAAAATTCTGCAGCGGCAGCATGCATTTGTACTAATGGCTCTTTTTACACTCCAGGCCAAATGGTTTGCGACACAGTATGTGTCTGACAGCCAAGCATACCAGGAAGATGTCATATTGTGTTGCCAGATGGCCTAAGATAAAATTTAAAATATTATTTTTTATACAGTGTGGGTGGGGATGCTGCTGTGACAGATGGTACAGGGGTCTGGTGTACAAAAAAAATCGTTAAAGTAAAACTACGAAAAATCAAAGTCACATGCATCAAATTTTAAAAACTCAGCTCAAGTAAATTAAGTCCAGATCAGTTTTCCTTCTAAGGTAGTAGCACGAATAAATTTGTTCCTTTTCACAAAGCAAAATTTCCCAGAAGTTAGTCAACTGGGAAATTGTTGCCCAACAGAAATTTCATGCGCACACGAACCCTCAAGAATTAGAGGAAATGTTGGTCCAGAAAATTATCATTGTAAACATGCTATACAACAGTCAGAATCACATATGCCAAGGGCACTCTATAACACAAAGCCCCAATTAAAAATGCTGGCTTAATGCACACAACACAACATATCTGTTCCAAAATTCATATTATTTTCTACCATAGACTGTATTTCATTCATTTTTGTTTGTTATTATTGTCATTATTTCATTTATTTATTTACCTAATGCTGGACGCAGTAAAGTGTCCTTGCATCGGACATTTGGTAACAGGGCAAGCAAGAAATTGTCAGTTTAATAATAAAAAAATAAAATAAAAAATAAATAATAATAATAATAATAATAAAATAATAATAATAATAATAATAAGGTCTCCAGTTAAGGGGTTAAAGGAAATTGGCAGTATCCTATCATGACAATCTGGAGATGAAAGAGAGACATCCTTTCTCCACAATGAATATCCGTGACACTCCAAAGATTTAACGCAGTCGCCTTCCAAAGAACTTTCACACACAACAACAACAACAATAATAATAATAATAAAAATAATAAGTTCTCAAACATAATAATTTAGTAAGTCCTCAATACTAATACTAATACTAATACTAATAATAATAATAATAATAATAATAATAATAATAATAATAATAATAATAATAATAATACTACTACTAATAAGTACCTTGGTTTCCTGAAGATGAAGCCATACTTCTGGCACGCCTGACCTACAGTCGGAGTATAGATAATTGGCGCCATTTCTTCTATGTTCTGCGACACGACTCTGTAGAAGAGCTTCTCGTTTCTGTCTTGGAGCGCCGACAGGTAAATGAACTTGTCGAGGTCGGACGCACATCGCCGGAAGTTGGCAAGAATTCGGTGCGCCTGCTCCGAGCCGGAGAACACCGCCGGCGGCAAAAGACCGTGGATTCCGAGAATCTGGCGTTCCTTCAGAGAGAACGCGGTTCCCTGGAATGACAAGACATCAAAACAGCAGAGGGACTGTCCATTGATTACGCTCAACAAGTTTGGGAAAGTTTTTTTAATAATCTATGTCAACAACCATCAACAATTCTATGGTGACCCTCCCTATAATTATGTCAGAAGTCTGCTTCTGCTACTAAGACCTATTAACGGGTCCCCTAAAATGGTTTAGGTTATTTTTTTGCACCAGATGAGAGCTTTTCCCCTTTCTTTTGTTAATCAAGTGTCATAACGTGTGCTGCAGAAATTCAAAATTTTTCTTGCTTGTCACAACGATTTTTTTTCTGTTGTAATTATTTGTCAGACCAGAATTATTACACTTCAATACACAAGAATTAAAGAGGTAGAGACAAAAGTTCTGAAGATATACAAAGTCAAAAAGAGATGAACTCAAAGCCCGTCCAAGAGAGCAAATTGTTTCCCTCAAATAAATGGTTCAAAGTTTACTGATTTTTTGGTAAACCAGCAGTGTAAGCATTCCACTGCAATGATTTTTCACACTGATACGTAGATTGTCAGACTTACATTACTAATCTTTGCTAGATCAAATACAGTAAGTCCTTAGGGTCCATCCATATAGTACGTACTCACTGAGGGGAAGGTGGGGTTGGATTTAGGAGATTTCCAGGGGTGTAGCTAGGAATTTGATTTGGGGGGCATAATGTGATTTGGAGGGTATGCATCTCTTTTTAAAAAGTTGTAAATCTTTAAAAACACATTAATAAGTTTGAGGTTGCCTGATTTTTGGAGGGTATGTATACCAATATACCCCACACCAATATACACCCCTGGAGATTTCGCGTAGGTACGACGTGCAAACGGGGGGTTGAAAATATGCCTTTTTGTGCATACGTACTACCGGTATATAGATGAGACTTTAATCAAGCATGCTTTGCACTTGGCTATGAATTTATCCAAAGCGCAAACATCAAGTGCCTAACCAGTCACCAGACTAACAAAAAAAACACGCAATGGCACAGCTGAATAGTCTTTGTATCCCAAGGTCAGAAGGTCACAGGTTCAAATCCGACCAACGACGAACTTGTTGCCTACAACTAAATTCGTAAGTTGACGCCGTGAATTTCGACAAAGAAACTGCTTAGTTTAAAACAAAGCCTGGCACCCGCTTGCATTGCCATACCTTGTTCATGTGGGGGTCTCGAAGAAGCTCGATGCCTCGAACTTTGGGGCCTCCCTGCTCATAGACGCTGGTCACCTTGCTTGGGGTATGCATCGCCCGTACATAGCACTGCACAAGTCCATTCAGCTGTCTTTTAATCGGCTGGCTGCTGTTCGCCACAGATTTCAGTATCAACGACATATTCTAGAATGCCACAGGTTTTTTCTCACTGGATTAATAATTTGACTGATAAAAACTTTATTACAGTATAAGATTATTATATTCAGTACGTAAATGTAATTTCAAACAATTGTAATTTCCAATAACTTTTGATCTATATTTGATAAATAACGTATGTACTATGCATTATGTTTTGACCTTATGTTCTGCCAAAGGTCAATTTAATAAAGTGATCTGGTATTGCATTGCAGTGCAGATAGTAAACTCTGTCAGATTAAGAATGCAATTTCAAAAAAACCACCCCACCCCAAGACATTTTCAATTTTGACAGTAAAACATACATTTCTTGTGGACAAAGACAAGGTGGCTAGAAGTCTTGTAAAGATTCTGAAAATATGGAAAAGGACACAGGCCAAAGTTCTGGACAAGTTAGTTTAAACTGTGCTCGCTACAAACTCTGCATTAAGTTTCACATCAAGGTTTAAAACTAATCTTTACCTTTTGCTTCTCCATCCGCCCTAGACAGTCACCTGGTTTTCCGGCCCGACATCCTGGATGTGGTCTTGTTTGTTACGTGATTTGAATGATGTCTATAAATATTGTGATTGTGCAGTGGCGCTAAAGAAGCTGAGGATTTCATGAGGTTTGATCTTAATCCAGTCCGTGCTACACATGCTAACTTAGCTTCCTAAACCACTTTAAACCAGTGACAAAGACCTATACAGATTATCTGCAGTAAACAACAGTACTCCATCCCAGACCGTCTTCGCACACACGCATGACACAAATTAAACGCTGGGAAATGCAATAACACTGCGGCGGTATATATTGCACCAACAATGGCGCTATAAAATTTAGAAAAAAAATAACATTGCTCCTTGTTTACGTGATTCAAGCAACAATCGTCGATTGTCGCACAACGGCGAATAGCAAATCAAAATTACTAGCGTTTTGATATTTCCTACCGCTGATAAATAAATGGAAACTGTTGCCAAATTCTTAGATCCAGGTACAGATCCTGCGCCCAAGAGATATTAGTTCTAAAGGCGACTTCTATTGCGCCTTGACCTAGTATCCGGCAGGTAACAGTTATCCGCTCGGTGATTCGCTGCAACGTAAATAATGGGCCAGTCACTGACCTAGTTATTCGTCACGTGACACAGCTTCTAACGAGCGCAATTTTCACATCTGGCACATTTTAGAAAGGCTGCTACCAAGAATTTAATTCATTCTCTGCCTATGTTCTATCCAGGCTTGTTAGGGGAGATCCTCCAAGATCTCAAAATTCACCCCAAGAATCCCAACACTAAAATTTTTCGCATTGAAATGCGCTTCTTCCCCTCCGCCAAGGGGTCGTCCATAAATTACGTAACGCGATTTTGGCACTTTTTACCCCTCCTCCTCTACGTAACAAAACGTCATTCTCCCTAAAATATGACGTAACGGGCCGAGCCCCCATTTTCGTCTTCCGAAAAGTCTTAACAAATAAAAAAGGTAATCCTTGTATTTTTTCCTCTCCAAAATCCCTGACAAGCAAAAAAGGTCAAAGGTCATCACTTTAAAAATTTTGCGTCACGTCACATTTACGGAACTCCCAACACCTCCTCCGTCGTTATACTTCGTAACAAAAAGCCGGACTTCCCTAACCGCGTTACGTAATTTATGGACGACCCCCAAGTCAATTCCCCACCAAGGCCCTGGAGTCTAGATAAAACACTGATTCTCTGCTGATCTCACACCTTGCCATAGACTGGTGGCATATAGTAATAAGGCTTAAAGTGGTTTCTTAGGGTCTGCCCTGTGTGAAAACGACTGAAAAATAGATGGCGTAAACAGGTACACACAACGATCTTCTAATTAACATAGCAAGACTCTCGAGTCTCGACCCAGTCAACAGAACTGCAGCTGCTTGAACAATTTGCACATTGGCTTCTTGTGCTGCTATAGTGTGCTCATGTAAATCAATCAATCAATCCAGGATCTATTTCCAAAAAGGATTTATATCCAAAACAAAAAAACTTTATATTAGAAGTATACGAGTATTGTAGCTAATAAACAGGGTGCGATTTGTGACCTGGAGCAGTGGGAGGGAACATGTTGAGCTTGGAGGGGGATGTAGTTGTTGGGGAAGTGTAGCAGTGAGGGGAATGTAGTGGTGGGGGGATGTAGCATTAGGGGGATGCAGTTGGACCGTTGGAGTGGGGAAAAAATTCCCCCTTCCCCCTACAAATTGCACCCTGCTAATAAACACTGTTTCAAGTTTGCAGTTTGTTCAGCTTAGTGTATGACCGTTTGAAACAGAACTGTGCCACTACAATCAAACAAAACAGTGTTGCATATCAGAAACTTTTGCAAAATCGTTCAGTCACCACGCTACTGTTCATATTGGGTGAGTCTGATGTTCTCGGTGTTCTCAGGATGCTTCGAAACAGTTCCGCATCTCTGCAACAGACCGACGTACGGCGGCCAAAACGCATCGCCGAGGGCGATGTACGGATCTTCGGGATATTCTGCGCTTCTTTTCATCAGTTGGTCGATGATTTCGCTCAGAGAATGTAAAGTTTCACCCGTCTTCTTTGAACCAGAGCCACGCTTCTTCCGCGACTCTTCTATCTGCTCAGGAGTAGGAGGCGGATAGTGCTCGCCGATAAACTCTTTCATCTGACGAAGCCTGAGCGCGGCAAAGGCTTTCAACTGGGAATTCTCCCGCGAAAGTCCGTTAAGATTGCAGTCCGCCGACACTTCAGTCGCAGAAGTCGCTTTCAATCTCTCTTCCAAACTCCCCTTAAGCTTCAGGAAGTTTATTTTCAGCTCTTTCAGCCTCGTGATCTCTTCGTCGAATTCCAAACGCTGTGCCCGCAGTAGGGATTCGGCCTGCTGCAGATTATCCAACTCCGACGACAGCTCGGATTTCAGCATTTCGTTCAGCGACGCTTTATCCAAAAACAGAAACGTTCCCGAGTTCTCTAGCACACCGTTCTGGGCTTCGAGGGTGATATCCATAAATTTTGTGTTCAGTTCCGTAAAGCAAAGTGTGTGGCTTTCCTGGTTACTTGTCACAATACCGTTCAGCGCAGTGGGCGTTCCTTCGATACTTGTAACCTCTGTGTGCAGTTGCTGCAGCTGATGCCACAGATCCTTGCAACGGTGTTTAAGTTCCATCGTGTTTTTTACCTAATAGATCAGCAGTTAATAAGTTTAATTAGAGACGCATCTGCATCAAACGACAAGTCTCTATTTGCTATCTAGTACCTATTTACTAATTAATTTATTTCACTATCTATCAGCGCATTTACTAAAAGTTTTTATACTTTATTTGGTTTGCTTACTTACTTACACGCCCGAAGTACATAACATTTTAATATCTTAAAATCTGCTAAATTCCATTCAAACTATAACGGTTTAAAAACTCATTGAAGTTACTACCGATCAAATAATCAAACGTAAAGCGTAATAGATTCGAATTTTGCTTAAAATAAAAATTAAATTAAATGTATATAACAGAACCCTAGTACGCGCAAATATTCAAAGCGATTTTTCCAATATTATCTCTATGCTCTGTTCGATTTATTTGGTGCTTTATTTTTGACTTCATGTAATCACTAATCAATGTATAGCCTATAGCCTAAAGTAGATTCATACAATGCCATCTGTGTCATATAGAGCCTAAGAGGCCTATATTGTGCTACGAGGGTAATGACAATTATCAGGCATACTCTATCATTGTATCTATGTTTTATCACTGCCTGATTATCTTAGCATTATCCACCGGAGACTCCAGCCGGTTGTCTGACTTATAATTAATGGCTTTGGAAATGTATTTATACGATTATAATTTGGTGCGCCATCGTTGATAATTCTGTACAGACACCCAAATGGCGCTATAGAAGTCGCTGAACTGATTTGGTCTAACCTCATATAGAGTTGACTACACTGATAATTTAATAATTTAATTTAACCTATGCCTCTATAACTGTGTCTAAAGTAATGCACAGCTTAGCAAAAACCTATTAGTCTTTATTTTAAATATCTACCTAAACCTTAACTAAAAATCTGCCTGTCAAATAACAGTAGATAAAATAATTTCCGTGGGTTGACTTCTGGGTAACCATGAGAAGACGTCTTAGATGTGGTCGCTGAAAGGCCACACTTAAGGAAAGGAATGCTACGTGGCTGTTGCAATAGTTGTTTGTGATATTTTGCGGAAAATTTCGTTGATATTTTAGAGAAATTTAACGGAATTTATGTATTTTCTGACACGCCTAATCGAGACTGCGATGCTGAAGTATTTGAATACATGCTGCTGTGGAGAAGTTTATGTGTTCGTATTTCCCCCTATCATGTAACGTGGGTGTTAAATTTATATAGTGCCTTTTATAGTTCTACTCAGAGACTCTCTCGGTCTTGAAATCGCTTAACAAGGAAGGAAGACTTTAACTTTCGCCATGAGCTTAGAGAGGGGTGAGAAGTTTGGGTGGATGTAGTTGCCCATGCCGTATTTAGCCAAATTTTAGAGAAATCTATGAATTATAGATTTCAGTTTGGCATTTTTGTGGTCTGAGATATGATTATTTCATATTATGTTATTACTGGAATTATGCTATACAATATCTGGTATTTTGTTTTAAGATTGAATCTAGATGACTGGTTTTCTAGTTAATTGATTTTACTTGTAGCTAACTTATTATCCTATTATTATAATTATTATTCGATTTTGGCAATGGTGATTATGATTCATATCAAGGAGCTACCATCGAATTATGTCAGGAGCACCAGTAAAATGGCGCTATAGAAGTTCATTGATGATGGTGAGTAAAGTCGTCGACAATTTTGAATCGGAATTTGAAACCTGCGCTGTGTGTTTGGCACATTTTCAGCTGTCGTCGGTGAACGATGCCGTCAAAGAAAAACGGATTTTATAAAAAGATCGCTTACTATAAAATGACAGGCGGTAAGACTGATGGCGTCAAGCAAAGAACGAGTTTCTCAGAGGACGACAAGTCGCTCGGCTTGCTTAGTTTCGGAGCGATCGTGTCGCTTATTGTGTGGTACGTGACAAGCTTTCTGACGCTCTTCATGAATAAATATACTCTGACGACTTTGGAGGCTGAGGCTGTTCTCTTCTGTAAGTAAGATCTAAGTTTCCCCTGACATTTTTCTGTAAATTTTACTTCTTATTTTGGAATTTTTTTTGAACTTGTTATAAAGTCTTGAACATTAGTCAAATGTAGCTTCAGTTACACTGTAACTTGTAGCAGTGTAACTTGTAACAATGTAACTTTAATGGCACTGTAACCTGTAACTTTTAACAATGTAACTATAATTGCTTGAGACTAGATGCTTAAAGGAAGTTTATTCTTAGGGCTGAATTCTTGCTTAAAATAGTGTATGTAGCTATGTATGTCATATTGTTGTTAGTTTATGTCATCATCATCATAATCATCTTCATCATCATTGGACATCATTGTTGTTGCTGCTATCATCACCATCACTAGCTCTGCTACTATGCACTAACAATTTTAGGTAGTCAAATGTGTAATTATTATATTCCATGTTACTGTTATCACCAGAGGCATAGCCAGGAATTTGATTTGGGAGGGTATAAATATTTTGGGTGGATATAAATCTTAACTATAAACCATAAACCACATATAACCACATATAAATCACATAAAAAACTTTAAGGTAGACTGATTTTGGGGGGATATATATACCGATATACCCCCCATCACTACACCCCTGGTTATCACTCCTTCACCCCCATTTAGGGGGTGCGGTGGAGTGGCAGTTTGATTCTGGGCATGCAACCGATTGTTCGAATATTACCCTGGCCACTGCATAGCGACCTAGGACAAGTTGATCATTTCTGGCTAGCTGCACACTTGCTATTCTTACTCTGTGAATGACTTGACTTGCATTAACAGCCATGGATTTAACAATAACAACAATAATAATAATAATTATTATTATTATTATTATTATTATTATTATTATTATTGGAATTGTTATTGTATTTTTGAATACAGCTACAGTTCAGATTGTAGTCAGCACTATCGTTGGAGCGATCAACATGTACTGGCCGTGTTACATGGGTCGCGCGACGAGGGAGTGTGTACGACGGCCGTTCAGTTTCTACACAAACATGATGTTCGTCGGTCTTACGAGGTGGGTGAATGCAAGAAATGAATTTAAGAAAATTCAGACTGTGCTATTTTTTTGTGAAAGCTTGATTCACTTGCAGTTAGAATGCTAGGATTTTACCGATGATGTGCTCTTGCACACACATACACAAACACACACACACAAACACACACACACAAACACACACACACACATACGCTATACAGAACATTGAATTAATGTAGATTCCTTGCTTTTATACACTGTTTAAGTTTTGAAATTTAGTTTTTCTTCAAGGCAAGGTTGTCTTAGCAACCATGTTGCATCTTATCAGCATTTGGGTAATTGTTTAGAATTTTATAAATTAAATACGAAATATGTTCTACTGTTGTTATTTAGTGTTGCTTCAGTTAGAAAGCAGTTTTTGCTGGGTGTAGATTGTCTTAGCCTCTTTACCAGGCATAGCGTAATATTGTATCCAGTTTACTTTACATTATATTACAGAATAATGACAGGCGAAGAAGTTAATCTCGTTGACTTACTGAGCAGTTTCTGTTTGTCAGGTCGTGAATTGTGAACAGCATCTTCAGAATTTGTGATGTGTCCCTTTCTTCGGTGTTTCGCTTTCAGGTTTCTCGTTGTTTTTCTTGGCCTCATTTCGCTCGAATACGTCGCCGTCTCTTTTACGGAAACCGTCAAGAGCTCCGCCCCGCTGTTCACCGTCGTCATTTCGTTCATCATGCTGCGCGAACGAAACGGCGTCTACGTCCAACTGTCTCTCATTCCCATAATGACTGGACTCGTGCTGTGCAGTGCCTACGAAATCAGCTTCACCCTCATCGGATTCTTGGCCGCGCTCGGCACAAATCTGGCCGAATGGTAACATCACCGAACGTTTATCTTTAAAAAGCTTAACCCGTTCATTACTGGGGCAACCCTACCCCCATACTGTTGATTACAATAACACATAAGCAACTTATCAGTATTATTATTATTATTATTATTATTATTATTATTATTATTAGAGTGACGACTTTTATAGCGCTATCTTAAAGCTCACGGTAGTCGAGAGCACTTTACAGACGCAGTTCCATAAGATCTAAAAGGTAAGTTTTCAGTTTATCGGTTGGGAGACCGGATTGACGTAAGTAAGTGAGTAAGCTTATCTACCATTGCCGTGTTATAGACTTCCATGCATTATTGATTATTGTTATTTAGACAATTTTTATAGCACAGGATACATAGCTAAGGGGCGGGAAGACCTACCTTTACCTTTTTTATTCATAGCTAAGTCCAAAGTCAAGGGCACTTTAACACATATTTTTTTGTAAGCAATATTAAACATATATACATGGACTTTTGGCCCAAAGGGTCATGAAACAAGGCTAGGCTTAGGAACCCTTTGGACTGTAGGGTGTTTTAACGAAATGGTTAAAATGAAATTTTTACCAAAATTCAAAAAAATTAAACTTAGACTACAGACACCAAAAATCAACATGTTTTTCTCGTTTTTCGGGGTGAGATTATTGGTCAGATTTCTCGACATCTGTTTCAACGTTGTGTGCCTCTTCAAGCATTAAAATCAATATATTATTGATTTTATTTGGCAAGATAACTGTTCAACTGGCAATGACAAATCATTGATTTCTGGGCTGCATCAGTAAATAATCTGTTGTTTTCATTTGGCGATGAAATTACTTTTTCAGCCTGCAGTTTGTCCTGTCGAAGGTGTCACTGAGTGGTGAAGTTTCCAGAACGACGTACGTTTTTAACTTGGCGTCTGCCGAACAGTGGCGGCTCTAGGATTTGGCAAGTGGGGGGGGGGGCGTTGGGGTGGCAACTTCTAATCATTGGGAGGCCAACCATTTGTTGTTTAATGTATGTAGCATTAAGTATAGGGTCCCAACAGGGGGGCCAGGCACTCAATAGGGGGCACGGGCCCCCTGGCCCCTCCCGGTGGAGCCGCCACTGCTGCTGAATTTCATTTTAATTTCCATTTAATTTCACTTTCCTACGGCTTATTTGGATTCTTTACCAGTGACTACCGCACGACTGTTTCTGACCCATGCTTTATATTAACCCCTTAACTGGGCAACTATTTGTAACTCAATGTAAAATGGATGAGCATTACTCGGGGCATCCAGTTAAGAGGTTAAACGTGTCTGCTTATTTGGAATTTAATTTTTTGGCATATCAACCATATCTGTCTGGGTTAATTGACCCCATCAGTTAACTAATATGATTACATGTACTGCTAGTGCATAATTAATGCAACTATTTTAATTGCTAGGATGTAAATAATGTGTTCTCTGTGACTAAAATTAGAATTGATAAGAATTAAATGTTTATTGATTGATTAATTAGTTTATTGTTAATTTTTATTGATTTTTTAATTTGTTAAATGGTTATTTATTATTTTTAATTAATAATTAGTTTATTATTAATTATTAGTTTATTATAAATTAGTTTTATTAATTAATTAGTTTATTAATTAATTTAAAGATTCATTGTTCTCCGCACTTTATTTGGTTACGTATATTATATTCATGAAACTATGGTAAGCCGTTGGTCTAGCAGTGAGCTGGATAGGTCAGGGGTGTACCTATTGAACTTTTAACCCCTTAACTGGGGACCCCAGATATATCCGTCCATTTTACATTGAGTTACAGTTAAATACACAGTTAAGGGGTTAAACTTGAATGTGAATTTTGACAGAAAGATTACCTCTGGACTTAACTTACAGAGTGTAAACCTGAAATCTTATATTACTATTCAAAACTCGTATGCAGGAATTACAGATTACATTGTCTGGGACAAGGATTGCGAAATTAATATGCAAATTATATGCAGATTGTATGCGGATGGTGCACCGTCGTTTAAATGTTGATTGTTGTTGTGTTTGTTGATGAGATGCGACGCAGTAAATTACTGTGCAAATTTAACGTACGCAATCGTCTTTTTCTTTGTTTGTAGTCCTGCAGAATTCCAGTTCTACAGCTGTTTTGCATCGACAATTTTGCAAATTCCAATCTGTTTGGTACTGATGAACTATGAACAGGCGGCCAAAACAACATTCCACATTTTTGTCTGGATGGTACTGAATGGCCTGATGTACCATTACCAGACAATGACTGCCTGGGTGCTGATGGAATATGTCTCTCCAGTTACCCACAGGTATTTTTACCAATTGATAGGTATTTCTTACGTAGGTATCTCTCCTAATGGTATTTCTCAGGTATTTCACTCATGGGTATATTTTATCTATAGGTATTCTCACATAGGTATTTCACCTGCAGATATTTACCCATAGGTATTTCTCACATAAGTATCTCACCTATTGGTATTTCTCAGGTATTTCACCCACAGGTATTTCGTCCATATGTATTTCAACTGCAGGTATTTTAGCCTATAGGTATTTTACCCATATCTTTATAATATATATGGGTAAAATCAGGTCAGGTCAGGTCTTCGTCCCCCCACTGTGTCCAATATGGAGAAGTTGATAGCTGGACACAGCTGGGTATGAAGATCTGACCTGACCTGATTTTACCATTAATTTTTCTCAGGTATTTCACCCACAGGTATTTTACCGGAGGTATTTTGCACATATGTATTTGTTGTATATACTACAGAATTACAAAAAGATGTGCAGAAAAACTTGACAGAGTTTTCTGTTTGAGAGTTCCTGGCATTAAAAACTCTTGGTGTATAGCATTTAACCCCTTAACTGGGGACCCCGGATATATCCGTCCTGGACGGATATATCCGGGATCTCCAGTTAAGGGGTTAATGCCTTGGTTTCGTTTCTAACCCTTAACTGTGTATTTAGCTGTAACTCAATGTAAAATGGACGGATATATCCGGGATCCCCAGTTAAGGGGTTAATGCCTTGGCTTCGTTTCTAATCTTGCAGCGTTTGCAACACCGTCAAGCGAGCAATCGCCATCTGGTTGTCCGTTCTCGTCTTCGGAAATTCCGTGACGCTGCTGAGCGGGATCGGGACCGGCGTCGTGATTCTCGGGGTGATGCTGTACAACAAAGCGCGGGACTTTGAGCAGCGCCGGCACGAGAGGCACGAGACAAAAACGCTGCTCGTCGACGGCGATAGCAAAATCGTAGTATGACGTCATTACGGAAAATGGACTCTAGGACCATTTCACACTCAGATTTCTATTTTGAACAAAAATTTTCCTCATTTCTCTGAAAACCAGTGTTTATTCTAGCCACCTTGACATTGGGGGGGATTTTGAAATGTTTGGGGGGACAAGGTCTGAGTCTCCGCGCTTTTGGGGGAGATTTCCATCCCCCAGTCAACATATTAAAAATTTGGGGGAATTTTAAAACTTTGGGGGAATTCCCCTCCCCCAGAGAAGGCCTAGAATAAACACTGCTCTGAACGATAAAATGGAGTGACACCACTTTCTGGCTAAAAATGACATCTAATATAAATACATAGGCACTTCACTTCTGGTGCAGTACTGCTTACAAAAGTGCTATATAAATTTAAGAGATTTTACTTACTTACTTACATGTTGATGTAGTTGAAAGAGTTTGGAAAGTTTTGAGACTAACAAATTTATTTTTGCAGTTGAATCACTGAATGTACGTGTGAATGTTGGTTGTAATTCTTTGGTATTCACAGTATATTACTTGCTTTATGAATGGTGAGGGGTTGGAATGCATGGAAATATTGGTGGCTGTGCTATTCACTATATGGTGTCGGTTCTTGTATCAAGATCGGTCGATTCCTACGGACCAGAATCTAAACGGTTAGCGTCTCGAAGAAAGAAGTAGAAATGACTTCTGCATCTGTTGTCGTGTTTTTATCTACGTTCTCCTGAATTCGTGTTATTTTTTCCAGTTATAAAAGCAGCAGCGGCAAAATTCGAATTAAGGACACTTGGCTTGCGGTTGTTGCGTTTGATTTCGTTGTCTTGCTTTACGCATAACGGTTGTCTTCGCGCGCGCTGCGCATTTGTAATTGCGTGATACTTTACGGCTTCTGTCAGCCGAAAGTCTTAGTAGTAGTAGTGCTATTACAGTCGTACTCACTGCAATTTGTATAGTGCCGTATGATAACTGAGGTAGTCGGTGGCACTTCTACAGTGCAGGTCGTGCGGTATTCAGTGCGTTATTTGCCAGGGGGAAGTGGGGGGGAGAAATTTCCTAGTCACTGCTTCTGACTTGTCCATTATTTATACTGTATAGTGGGGGGGTGGGGTAAGGAGAACTGGGAAAATTGGAGTCTGCCCCACCCGCTGGTCAGACCCTCTGACCACCTCCTGGCTGTGTGTATATATTTGTATTGTTATAATGGCAAGCTGGATACTGATACAGTGGATCCCGCTTAATTGCATAACCCGCATAATTGCATAACAAACATAAAAACCCAAACCAGTGTTTTGTGCGTACAATTAACTATCAGACGTTCCGGCTATTCGCATAGCCCAGTTAATCGCATAAGCAAGGCTTGCACGACACCTATGCAATTAAGCGAGTTTCACTGTACTTTAAAATTATTTTTTGAAGCGAAAAATGAGAAATGAGTGCGAATTTTCTCGTCTAATTTTATTAAAACCATTGAGCATGTAAACTACAGGCAGATATCTCATGCATCTTATGTTATTTTTAGTTTTTTGTTGCTTCTCATTACATAAATTGTGGCAGTACATAAACTGTGGCTTCGTGTACTATTGATTGTAAATATAATGTAATGTTTGTAAATTATAACCTATTAAGTGATGATGGTGCAATCACTTGACTTGTCTTGGTTGTTGTGGAATTTTGTGGCAGAATTTGTATGGCACGTCTTATTTAAAAATACAAAAATACAGAAGTGCATCATTGCTGAAGAGTTGCTTAGCAACACAGTAAGGCAGTGTTTTATCCAGACTCCGGGCCTTTGGGGGATTGAGACTTTCGGGGGGATCGACTTGGTTGGAGGAAAAGACACAGTTCAATGCAAAATTTGTGTAAGTGCTGGGATTTTGGGGGATTTTGAGGTGGGGGGGGGATCTCCCAGGTCCTAAAAACAGGTTTTGAATAAAACACTACATGTGTAATGTATCATTATTTTCTCAAAGCAGCCAGACGACTGTGATTGGTGATTTTTGGGTATGTTTTTACTCCCGCTACAAAAATGTGTCAATCATACTCAGATTAGCTTACAGGTGGTTGGTTCAATTCTGCATTCAAGTGAGCTTTCGTCAGCTATTTACAACAAATACAGGCAGATCTCGATTCAGTTGACCAGATTGTCGCATAAATAATACAGTAGAACTTCGTTATAACGCACTCGATTATAACGTATACTCGGTTATAAAGTACCGCAATGTACGGTCCCGTGTGATGCGCTACTGTATTGGATGGTATAGGATATAACCAGTGTTTAATCTGGACTCCGGGGGGAAACTGACAAAGCCGGGGGGAATTCTGCTAGGGGGCTGCTGTTAGTCCATGTAGTATGCCCAAATATTTCCGGAGGGAATTTGAAATTTCGGAAGGGGAGAAAGGGCAGTTTCCCCCTCCCCCGGAAACGGCCTAGATTAAACACTGGATATAACGTACCCGGGATGTAACGCACTAAATTTTACAGACCCGCCGAGCAGTGGCGGCTCCACCGGGGGGACCAGGGGACCCGTGCCCCCTATTGAGTGCTTCCCCGCCCCCAGTTGGGACCCTATACTTAATGCTACATGCATTAAACAACAAACGGTCGGCCCCCATGATTAGAAGTTGCCACCCCAATCCCCCCCACTTGCCAAATCCTAGAGCCGCCAGCCGCCGAGTACGTCATAACGAATTTCCACCGTAGCACGCGTTTGCACCAAATTCATCTTACAGTGACGTCACGACGACGCGCGAATGACGTCACCGATCGGCGCCAGTCTTCCTTCTACAGTTCGATCTCGCAGACGAAGGCGTGCTTGTCGGTGCACGTGCCGTCGTGCCACTGGTACTTGTCGTGCTTGTACAGCAGGAGGCAGTGCATCGTCGATCGGGCGTTCGGCTCCCCGGGGGCCCAGCGGGAGTAGACGATGGGACGGAGGTGCTGGCGGGACGTCCACATCCACTTCTGGCTGCGGACGATGTAGTTGCCGCTCGTCCACCAGCCCTTCGCGTCCTGGTATTCTGCGCCGCGAAAAAAAATAGGCGATTAGTCCCGCGCGTTACTTTTAATCGCCGAAAATATTATTGAGGCGTGTCGCGGGCCACGTTCTGAGAGCTGACGGGCCGTAAGGTGCCCCGCGGGTCGTGGTTTGCGGATCTCTGTGAATTAGACCTATAATTATTTAGAGCACATTTGCGGACAACATGGCAGCATATCGACAATCACATTTCCCACACCCAATAATGATGGAATGTATTTGGCCCGCCTGGCCCCATTCTGGTAGGACCAGCTTCTATAGGGGCGTATATAGCAAGGGAGGTAAATCGTTATATAGTATAGTATATATATATATATATATATATATATATATATAATTTATATATATATATATATATATATTTTTTTATTTTTATTTTACATAACGATTTACTAGGGTCTTATGAGATATATTATATATATATATAATCGTTATATATAGGATATATATATATATCCCCAAACAAAAAAATCAGTACGCCCCTGCCAGTTTTTTAAACTGATTGTCAGTTAAGGAAGAGCCTATTATCGTTGGGAGGGGGCGTTCGTAGAGGCGTGAGGACAAAGGAGGGAGAAAAGCGTCTTGAAATATTTTGCCCCACCCCAAAACAGTTTAAGATATTCCAAAAAATTGTTAAAACATTCAGGTGCCTTTAAAACGGGGATCTGCGCTAAAGACCATGCAGGGTCCCCGAGAGTGGGACAGATGGGGAGGAGAGGCAAATGCCTAGGGCCCCGGCGATCTGTAAGGGCCCGGGCGGGTTAGGGCTAGGGCTATTCACTCTATAAGCGTTGAAAGGAAGGTCAGATGGAACCCGTCGAAGTGACTGCTTGCTCTTGCTGACGCCGACAAGCAAAGCAAAAAAGACCGTTACCGGTTTTTAGACTCTCCATAGGGGGCCCCGCCACCAGGGTTTAATCTAGGCCGTTTCGGGGGGGAATTGCCCTTCCCCCGGGAATTCCAAATTCCTTCCGGAATTTTTGGCATACTACATGAACTAACAGCAACACCTAGCAGAATTCCCCCGGCTTTGTCAGTTTATCCCCGGCTTTGTCAGTTTCCCCCCCGGAGTCCAGGAGTCTAGATTAAACACTGCCCGCCACTACTCCTGCCCAGGGGCCCGGAATTTTTCTCGGCAATCCTGCCGAAGACACGAATGCAGTCAGGTGTACTGCGACCAGGGCTGTTTCTAGGAATATAAATTGTGTGTGGGGGGGTCGATATATTTTGGGGTCCATCCTTGCCGAAGAAGCCGGGCAAGCAAAAAAGGTTATCGCAGGCTCAGATTTGGGAGGAGGTTGGGTGGGGTGTCGGTCTCAAATTGGGGGTGTGTGTTAGGGGTGTTAGGGGGTGTAAAAATATCCCTTACTGCAACGCTGCCTACCTGGGGTGCTCTTCAGCAAGTAGTCGATGATGTAGGCCTCCTTGACGGTGTCCAGCGAGACGAGGTTCGCTTCGAACGCGTTGCAGTACTCCCTCGCCTCGTGCCACGAGGCGTTGAAGGCGGAAAACCGGTAGCAGGACGGCCACGTCCCCCCGCCAATGAACTCCGTGGGACAGACGAGGGCTGCGTTTCCCTTCCGCCCCACCCCATTCCCCGATCCTCCTCCTCCTCCTCCGCCTCCGCCTCCCCACTCCGGGATTGGATGTCAGAGGAGAGGCGTTGACGCTGTTGGTCTTCGCCTTCAGGTGATCCATCGTTTCGGTCATGTGACGTAGGTCCGTCTTGATCTGGCGGATGTGACGCAGCGAGCGCTGGGACAGTCCCTCCATCATCCGGACCAAGGTCTGCTCCAGGTTCTCGATCTTGCGGACGGACGCCGCCAGGTCGACCCCCGCCGGCGGCGGCGGCGGCGGAGAAGTGTCCGTCGTCGGGTCGACGACGACGGCGACGGAGGAGGACCGATGGGGAGGACGACTGCCGATCGCGTTGCTAGAGACGTTCGGATCGTCGTTCGACATGCCGCATTCGCCTCCGGCGATTGCACGAACAACCACCCTGTACTTGCAGCCGGCGTGCGACACGTAGCACGTGTCGACGTCATTTCCGGCGGCAGCGGCGGCGGCACTTCGACCCGCACTTCCGGTGGCAGAGGCGGCGGCGGCGGCGGCGCCGAGCAGGATCAGCCACAGGACGATGGCGCACTTCCGGTACAGCTCGATTTCTTCCGCCATCATCGGCGAACATCGGCGACCCATAGCGTGAATATTCATGAACGTCGTTAATTAATATTCATTAGCTGTAGAACCGACGTTAAACGATTTTTTAAATACAGGTCGCTAGTATTTGTCCGTATTATTATTATTATTATTATTATTATTATTATTATTATTATTATTATTATTATTATTATTATTATTATTATTATTATTATTATTATTATTATTATTATTATTATCCGAGCTCCAAACGTGATATCGAGGCAAGGGATTTCTTTCCTGGGCACCGTCCCCTTCCTTTCCTTCGACCTTTACCGGGTGAAAGACGGTAACTTTGGCCTTTACCGTCGTCCTCAGAAGACGGTAAGCGCTCGAAGGAGAAGGAGAATGCTTGGAATAATCCTGTCTAGACGTCCCATGGACTTCAACCACCTGGAAAAAAACACACGGGAAAGGTCATTCAGTCGATGACGTCAGGGACCAAGTGGGAATATTCACAAAGATCAATTTAGGCACGTACATTTTTTCATACAGATATATTTATGGCATACAGTGGTCGAGGATTGGGGGGTGGTGGTGGAGGAGGCCAGAGCAGTAGCGAGAGTATTTGGCGCTCGGGGCAAGGTATAGATTTTTGCCCCGAATATAGTTTGGAAACTGGAAAACCGGTGATGACCTTTTATTGCTTTTCAGACTGTTCACCAAATTGAGGAGGTAAAAGAGTAAATAAATTTAGCAGTGATCACCTTTTTTGCTTGACAAATGCCTTCGGCGGGCGCTTTTGACTTCTTGACTGTAAAACTCCCGTCGTGAATAAAATCAAGGCATGGATTCTGGCGCCCTCAGAAGACGGCGCCAGGGACAGCTTGTCACCCCCCTACCCACCTAGTTACGGCTCTGGAGGAGGCTTGTGGGTCTGTCGACCTAACTGGTCTGTATCTGTTCGGCTGCATCCCATCTAGCATATTCCAGCTTAGTCAGTTCAGTCCATAAATTCTGAAGCAGCAGCAGCTGCTGCAGTAGCAGTAGTAGTAGTAGTAGTAGTAGTAGTAGTAGTAGTAGTAGTAGTAGTAGTAGTAGTAGTAGTAGTAGTAGTAGTAGTAGTAGTAGTAGTAGTAGTAGTAGTAGTAGTAGTAGTAGTAGTAGTAGTAGTAGTATAGTTTTTGTTGTTGTAGCTGTAGCAGCAGTGTTACTTTAGTTGTATTTTTGTTTGATAATAATAGTTATCTGCCTAGGCTAGCACTGTTATTACAGCGTGTTGTGGTTTACCAGTGCTATTGTTGTTGTTGTTCTTGCTGTTATTGCTATCACGCAGTAGGCCCTTTTCTGTATCTGTTGCTTAAGCATTTGAATAAGTAATAATGTAATTCGCACAATTAGAAGTCATCAGGGCCGGCCTTACATTTTGCGGGGCCCTGAGCGAGATAGGGTTAGGGTCAGTGACAAGCACAAAAGGTCATCGACAATCGCGGGGCCCTTCGAAGACTTTGCGCGGGGCCTCTAGAGGAGCGGTGCCCTGGGCAAAGGCCCGGTTTGCCCAGGCTTAAGGCCGGCCCTGGAAGGAAGTCAGTCTATGGTAGAGACTCTTTCCGTGGTTATTTTGATGCTTTTCCTTCTGATAACTGAATTACCGTATTACCAAAAATCTGATAACGTTACTTACATGATCTGTTTCCAGTTTCGAACAAACTACGCTACCCATTTGCTTATCTAGTCTTCCATTTTGTCTTATTTTTAGCGTCTTTCCACTAAAACACCTTATTTGCCGCCTAACCACGTTTAGTCGTTTGGGGGTTTGACCGCCCCTCCCTCGGCGGACCCTTCTATACCACGAAAGGTTTTATTCCTCAGTGGTTTGGTTATCTTAAGATTTTTTTAGTATCCCTAGAATCTCTAGAGTTTCCGAGAAGAAACTGAGATAAATGATTTTGAGGGGCACGTCATAGACCAGTTTGCTTCAGTAAAAGCAAGAAAAGTGCATCTGTAGTTTTAACCTTGTGTCAATGAAATGACATGATTTGTTTACTAATTACACTGTTCAACAGGTAGGTACAAAGTTTTGGGCTTAAAAATAGCGAATCTTACTTAATTTTGGGGTGATACAAACGAAAATGACAATAATAAATGTTGATTGGCTCTAGTTTCCATGATATGTTCTCTACCTATAGTAGAGAACTTTACTTTTACAGAAAAACTATAGCCAATTGACAAATTTCATTGTTATATTTGAACTCAGAATGTGAAATTCATTAAGAAATGGAACCCTTTGTTTTCAAAACTGACAAAAAATTAAAATTTGTTGCACAGTGTTATTAAAGATTTGTCAACCTGCTAACTTAATTTTCGGACCCCCTGCTATGGAGGTCAGACCCCCAGGCACGTCCCTGTGACCAGCGACCCTAAAAGCTCACTTCTTCTTTCTTCTTCTTCTTCTTCTTCTTCTTCATCTTCTTCATCTTCTTCATCTTCATCATCATCATCATCATCATCATCATCATCATCATCTTCTTCTTCTTCTTCTTCTTCTTCTTCTTCTTCTTCTTCTTCTTCTTCTTCTGTGTATTTTGATCTTTGTTTTCGTCTTGATCTTTTACCCTCCACCATGCCTGTCACTGCCAAGTTCTCGAGTTCATCTTTCATACTCACAGTCCCTGAAAATCTTCACTTTCTCTGTGATAGGCCCTACCTTCTATTACCAATTCCTATTGCATCACTTGTTAACAGAGTTTCATATAGCATTATATATATATATATATATATATATATATATATATATATATATATATATATATACCTTCTTCTAACTATGAGTCAAAAACGTTTTCAATAAAGAGGAAGACAGAAAGTTTTATTGAAGGCAACTGAAAAATAGTATGATATATATATATAATTTATATAATATAATATATTATTTTATATAATTTATATTATTTTACATATTATTGAAATATTATTGATTACATATATAATATAAAATATATGCGATATACAGGGTATATATATATATATATTTATATATATATCGCATAGGCCTATATATCACACTATTTTTCGATTGCCTTCGATAAAACTTTCTGTCTTCCCTCTTTATTGAAGACTTTTTAGACTCATAGTAGTTAGGTAGGTTGCAAAATAAGTTTTGCGCATTTATAATTAATCAAATGTATTCAAACGTATTTATAAATATAGGCTACTTTGCTTTATACGCGCGTTCTATTTTCGATGCTGTTTGCCAGAAAAGAGACAGTGAAATCCTTGCGATCGAAATTAAAGTTTCATCATAATCGTAGATGATCTTGAAAGGTTCAGAAATTAGTTAATAAATAAATAAATAAATAGTATCAAACCTTGTCGAATACTTCCGACTCGAATAAAAGGAAGTCACTTTCCACAAAGCATTTGACCGAAGCCTTGAGGCCAGACCACAGGCTACGAACCCAGAACCTCTTGACGCGTTTCGAACATAAAACCCGGCAATAATCCTCCCTCCACTTCGACCTTCCTCCTCCTCCTCCTCCTTCCTCCTCTTCCTCCTCTTCTTCTTCCTCCTCTCTCCGCTTTTTCCGATTCCTCCTCTTGTCCTCCTCGTTCGTCGCTCCTTCCGTCAGTGAAAACTTTTCCTCCTGATCAGTCTCACTGCTTCCATCCACTGTACACTGAACAGCACTCCCACGTCGGCCCCCACGTCCCTCTTCCCGACTTTTATATACGCGGACTCGGTTCCCGCCCTCCCGCGGAGAAGAGCCTTTCCACTTTTCCCGGGCGGAACGACGGAGTGGATTGGGTATCCATCATTCGGAGAAGAAGGAGGAGGAGGGCAGGAGGAACGGAGTGGTAGCGGTGGTGGTGTTGGTGGTGGTAGTGGGGAGGGGGGTGACGGAGACTAGGCGAGACTTTGCCGAGGAGACTTTTCCTCGTCTAATTCGGCCTCACGGAGTGACGCTATCGACGAGTTTAACCGTCTGGTTTTCGTTCGAGTGGAAAACAGTTTCTCCGCCGGCGAAATTCTGCGCGGGGGGCGGGGAGGGAGGGGGCGGGCAGGGGAGATGTGGGTAAGGGGTGTGTGTCTGGAGAATAGGGGCGGGGCGGGGGTGATCTCCTCACAAGCGTCGATTCAGTCACGATACGTGACATCGTTGCTGCCTCTTCTGAGAATTGATTTTGTGGCGCAAAGTTTTCGATAAAAAGCCCCCCTTCCCAAGGGTTTGAAATCTCTCTCTCTCTCTCTCTCTCTCTCTCTCTCTTCCATCTAAAATTATCTTCAATGTGACAATTCAGACGAGCACACCTTTATTTTACGTGCAGCAAGACTTCCAAAATTAAAAACCCAACTTATCCTTTGCAACGAAAAGTCTATTATCGCCCCATTCCCAACCCAAACCATTGAAAGTTCTCTTTCACTTGAAAATCCGAGGGGGAATGCAGACCCACGTACAACTAGGCCTACAGTGATCCGTCATTTCAAATGTTATGACAGCGTGAAATTTTTATTAATTTATAATGTATTAATGTGCAAAATTGCCAAAAAATATGAAATGCAAATTTTCCAACATTGACCCTAAAATTTGCAAAATTTCAAAATTTTTAAAAATTTGCAAATGCCTAAAATTTTAAAAATTTGCTTAAAATTTGTCAAATAACGCAAATTTTTCTTGCCAGACCTCTGGTCGAAATGACGCCACTGCTACAGCGATCTTGAGTTTCATATTTATGGCAGCGTGGGGTTTGCTCAATCCGGCGCGAATGAAATGCCTCTTTCAATATTATTTTTAACGGTCACATCTGCACCTTTAACTAACTTAATATTGGTCCCACAACGACTCGTCTGCAGACTTCTGGTCGACCGACAATATGTCTACTACGGTATTCTAACCATAACCATAATTATAACCTAGTGGTTCTCAGATACCTTTGCTTCGCGGATCACTTTTGAAGATCAAAAATTTCTCGCGACCACCTGAAAATTGAGAAAAATCATGAAAAACAAAAAAGTCATCTTATTTAATTTTCCTGCTTGCTCTAAAAATGGTCCGGGCACCCAAGGGGCTTTAACTTCCCCCACCCCCCCCCCACCCTCCTTGGCTACGCCACTGACATGGAAAATATATGTGTCTAATTTTTATTAACGTTTTTTCAGAGTTTGCCGCGGACCACTAGACCCCCTCTAGCGGACCACTTTTGGTCCGTGGACCACGGGTTGAGAACCACTGTCATAACCATAACCCAGGTAATCAGGTATCGTTATTGTCGGTCGACCAGAAGTCTGTAGACGAGTTGTCGTGATACCAATAATATTATACATAAAATACCCATAAGGGAGATTCTAGGCTTTCTGGGGGAGGAGGAATTTCACCCATAAAGTTTGAATTTTCCCAATTTTTGACATTTTGGCAAGTATTATGACCGTCCCAATGTCTGCCCTCCCCCCCCAAAAAAAATTATATTTAAACTCCCCCTCCAATGTCTCGGTGTCTAGAATAGCCACTGTACCATCCTTATGTTGATTCAAGAACATACTTAGATGCTAAGCAGCTAAGCTATACAACAGATCTTGTTCCAAAATAATCGACAGGGCAAGCAAAATAATGATTGTTTAACTTCACTCCAGACACACCAATCTCGGTCATGTTTTCACCATTTATACGCTTCGGAATGTCAGAATACTTTCGGAAAAAACCTGGTTAGCTAATATATATATATATATATATATATATATATATATATATATATATATATATATATATATATATATATATATATATATAAAATTATATATATTGAATAATGTGAACAACATTTTGGGAAACGTTTTAGGTTAAAATCACGCAAATCCTGTACACGTATTTTTTGTGTACGTTAAAGTACGTTAAGATCCTTTGAACAATAACGCATAGCCCTCTTTTCGGTTCTACGAATATACAATTCGAACATCGTCCACCAACGATCGCGACGAACTAAACTCTCAACGTCGCCCACCAACGCATCGCGACAATGACTAAACGGTCTACCAATAGTCAAATTCGCCCACCAACGCATCGCGACGTAAGTGACTAAACGGCAATAGTCAATATGACCAAATCGCGACGGGGGGACTAAACGGGTCTACCAATAGTCAACCAATCAGAACGTTGGGTAACAGAAACATACAGATAAAACATATTATATATAACCATTTGTTGATATATAGATATGACAAATGGGGGCGGGGTGGCGTTGGGGTGGAAACTTCTAAACATGGGGGCCAACCATTTGTTGATAGATATGTATATCCCAGTAAGTACTGTATATGGTACCAACAGGGGCCACTGGGGCCAGGCATTCACCTTAACACTCCAACCCCCCCCCACCCCCACCAATTTGTGACCGACACCCTCCCCCATTTCAGCTATGGGATGACCTCTTTTGCTTGTCTGGCTTTTTCAGGGAATTTACTGAGCTCAGCTATGGGATGACCTTTTTTGCTTGTCAGACTTTTTGGGCAGGGGACCCCCAGAATTTACCGACACGCCCCTCCCCCCCTGAAATCGATAATCCTAGAAATAACCCTGCCGTAGACAAAATTTTATTCCGAACTAGACTATTTTTCTGATTAATTAAGCAAACTGCGCGTTTATGCCCAATCTTGTTTTTCGAGCAGTATTAAGTTACCCGAACATCTCACAGATGTTCACCAGCAACGCTACCTTGCAGCTGTTCGCACGGTTTGAGTATTATACATGTATATATATATATACGTATATATGTACATACATACATACATACATACATACATACATACATACATACATACATACATTACATGTACAGTTATACATATCGCAGACCTAATTCAGAACTATACGGCGTTCGTAAATCACAAACGGACAAGAAAGAATCAGCCACCCCCACCCCCACCCCACCCCACCCCCACCCCCCACCCCCACCCCCACCCCCCCACCCCGCCCGAAAAACCACTACGTAGCGGCGCACAGGCTAATAATGTACTACGCCACATCAAACAGACCACAGGGAAGGCGCCTCGATGATATAGCGCCTCTGTTTTCGGCGATGGTCTGTACTGTATATACGGAGAGGTAATATCGAGAGGCAAGACTCGGAAATAAGAACCGGAACTCGTAAATAAAGCAGAACAAAGAACATTAGGGGCGGCATTATTACCTGGCGGCGAAAATAACGAAGAATAACATAATAAGCTTATATGTATGTACAGTAGAGCGTAAATAAAAGCATATACTGTATAAACGAGTGCGTCGGTCGTATACAGAATTATCGGTGTACACGCCCAGAAGGCATGTACAGAAGGCAAGGAGTGCATCGGATAATGGATTGCAGTGGCGGTTCCATGTGGGGGATGAGTGGGGATGCATCCCCCACCGGACTTCCGAGCTTAGGGGCCTACTTTTTTGCTTGTGAAACCTATTTTTGGGTACAAGCCCCCGCCCAGTAAACTAACTGCAAGTCTGAAATGACCTTTTATGCTCGTCAGCCTATTTTTCGGTAAAAGTATAGTCAAATTAGGGATAAGATTCCCTTTTTCGGCCATTAACCCATGTTTGGTCACCCGCGCTTGTATTGCATGCTTGCAAGTTCACCACAACCACCAGCACCACCACCACCAGCACCACCACCACCTGGTCTCTTTTCGTACCTACACTGTGGTCCTCAACACCTGAGCTGATACTAGAATTGGGGTGATGACGACGTTATTAGTTTTGTTAACTGGAAGAGGAAAAACAGATTTTTATCCGCGGAACTTATCTCCGGACGCGAAGAAGGAGTGAAACGTAAGCATCCGAATGACTGACAAGGATGAGGAGGAGGAGGAGAAGGAGGAGGATGGAAAGGAGGAGGATGGAAGGATTTGGCATCTCAATAATCATGGGGGCCAACCATTAGTTGTTTAATGTATGTATATTAAAAGGGTCCAAAATGGGGGCCAGGCTCTCAATAGGGGGAGGCCTGCCACCGGTATATCTAAATTAAAACCAATGGCCTATATATCTAAATTACCAATGGTCCCGAGTAGGCCTATAGTATTTTGCGGGTCCGAAGATGGGCGGGGAAGGGGATCGAGAGGGGTGATCGGTCCGAAAGAGGGCGAGTGGGGGAGTGGGGCGTGGGCGAACTTCGCGGGGCGGATCGGCGGGGTGTCAGGAATCCGCATTTATCACTTCGAATTAATCCTGGCACCGGATTATACCATCCGGATAGGGTTTCCGACGTCCGACGGCGCCCGGAATTTCGGAAGCACAGACCTATTATTATGACTGCTGCGATCGTTAATGGGCGGGGAAGAGCCGATGGCCGAGAGGACTGAGCTGTGTTGCTCTTAGGTCTACTGAGTCGGAACTGAGTCGGAATTTACACGCAAAGACTCACTTCCAAGCATGGGCGCCCGCAGAATTTTTTCCAGGGGTGGGAAAAAAGAGTGGTCACGGTTAATATTTTAGCAAGTGTTTCAAATGCAAAATTTAACAATTTTAAATGATTCCCCCGACAACTCAAAAATTAGGGGTGGGATGGGCTCGAGCCTAGAGGCCTAATAGAAGTCTATAATTATAGCTTATGAATATAACAGAATTGAACCTAACAGAAAAGAAAGAACAGTATGGAATAAAACAAATAGACTATATAACATCATTCCGGAGAAATATATTAAAACATGGTTATTTCGCACGAGCTACTCGTAAATTTGTAATGTGTTCACGCAGATGACGCAGTTCATTATGAACAAGTTACCACAGTAATCAGTACGTTAATACTACTACTACTACTACTACTACTACTACTACTACTACTACTACTACTACTACTACTACTACTACTACTACTACTACTACTAATAATAATAATAATAATAATAATAATAATAATAATACTGCTAATAATAATAATAATAATAACTATGCAGGTCTAACATAACCCAATGTAAAACTTCTATAGCGACACTTCATGATGATGCTATATAGAAGCATCAACCGATGACCGACGGCTGTCCTGTCGAAAGTGGAGCGCCTAATCTGAATATTCTTAAATCACACCTTGCTGTCGACTTAATCGCACCTGCTATGATAATCATTATTCCGAATCATTTTCAGTTTTCAGCGCTTCGATATTCGGCGTTTACGTCCCGCCCAGCAGCAAGGAAGCTGCCGAGCCTCGTTTTCATTCTGTCTGCCTCGTCTTCATTTTACGCGCCCCGACGACTATCTCTGCTCGTTTCGATCGATTTATGTGGCGCCAGAACACAGATAAAGAGTGGGTATAGGTGGTTCCTGATGATGAATTCCGCGATTTCTGCAATCCGAGACTGAAAAAACAGAAATCTCTCTCCTGTACGAAAATTGTATCGAATCAAGACATCTTGCACGCACACACACACACACACACACATGCACTCACAGAATGAGGGTAACTGATAGCGACAGAAAGTGGGGAGGGAGAGAAGGATGGATGGATAGATGGACGTATGTAGGTATGGATAAATGAATAGCTGAACGGATAGCTGGTTGGATAGATGGATATATAGATGGGAACACAGAGAGAGAGAGAGGCAGACAGACAGACAGAGAGACAGAGAGAGAGAGAGACAGACAGACAAAAAGTATAAAGACTGAAGATATAAAATCCATAAAACACTAGAGTCCAGACCAGTGAAATTTTTGTACTAAAAATAAAAACCTGGCCGTAGTACAAGTAAATGTCTGAAATATAAAAACCTGAGTACAAGTAAAACACTACAAGTACAAGTACTAAAAAGTGACTATGTTCTGATTTTGTTTTTACATCTACACTTTATCATTGTTTTTGTACACTTTATCATTGTAAATTTGCAACAAAATTCTGACGTTGCGGCCCTCGAGTTAGTGTGCAAGTCCTCATGCGCCCCCCCCCCGGAGCAATTTGAGTTTGAGACCTCTGGTCTAGACAGCAAGGACGTTGGCTATTAGTCGTCTGCTGTGGACACCGGATATAAAAGATACACTTTTGGTTCGGCATACAGATAAATTATAGTCCCTCTATCGAATACCTATATATACGGCGATGTACTTCCTGACCGTAGCATGCAGCGTCTCGAGACTGCATGGAGAGGGGCGCGGGAGCGGGGGTGGGGGGGGGGAGTGGGAAAGACGGGACGTCAGTCGTTACCTGGGACTAGTCCGTCGTCACGAAATTAAGACCCGGTCGAGTGATGCCGCCGGTCGGCGAGCAAGAAGAGTCGACGGTCGGGCGAAAATCAGCAGAAGTATTATACCGACGGCGCGGACAAAGAGTGACGAAAAACAGCGTCCCTCAGAGCATCGCCTCCCCCCTCCTCCTCCTCCTCCTCCGTCGTCGGAGTGAAAGGTCATTTCACTACCCCCCCCCTCAACCCCCGCCCCAACCCCCACAAAAATTAGCGAAATCGGCGAGAATGCGAAACAGACGGATGGAAGTGAGAGCGAACGAAGTGCAAACAGTCTGTGTCGGTCGTGCGCTGACTTCAAAGCGCAACTGGTAAATAACAGAACCAACCCGACGATGCCAAGAAACGCGAAGGCGGACTTACTTGGACTTGGAAAGGCGCTGTCTTCGGCGTTGGATATGCACCGGACTTGATGAACCGGGTCACTGGGTCAATGGGTCATTCGGGTCACCTTTGTCCACCGGGTCACCGGGTCATCTTTATGACCAGGTCATAGACCCGGTATTAGTTAAAATCTTCTTCAGATGCTAAACATGCAGGTTCATCAATCCAGGAAAGGCTGAAGAGACTGTCCGCTTGATGATATTATTATAATTATTATTATTATTATTATTATTATTATTATTATTATTATTATTATTATTATTATTATTATTATTATTATTATTATTATTATTATTATTATTATTATTATTATTATTATTTAAAGTGGTTCAGGTAGCTAAGTAAGCCTGTATAAAACCACTAAGATAATAATAATAATAATATTATTATTATTATTATTTTATATAATGTTTAGGTCCACAGATACAAGTAATTGATTTTATCGCTGAGGGTTATTGGTATTATAACTCTATGGAATGCTATAAGACGTAATGAAAAATTCTATGGTGTGACGACAGCGTTTAATTGACGTCATTGATAAATATTCCAATATTAGAACCAATGACTGGGTCACCGGGTCACTGGGTCACTTTTATTTCAGGTCACTGGGTCACCGAGTCTCAAAATGTGACCCGGTTCCAAGTCTGATATGCACGCGCGGTGATATACAGACAGACAGACAGACAGACAGACAGACAGACAGACAGACAGACAGACAGACAGACAGACAGACAGACAGACAGACAGACAGACAGACAGACAGACAGACAGACAGACAGACAGATTTGGGGGTTAAAACCCCCTTGGCCGCCGAAAACAAAATATTTTTAACGAGTTTCCATGCATTTTCAATTTTTTGACGCGACTTTGGGGGTCAAAACCCCCATTGGCTATAGACGGTAAAGGTTTAAGTAAGAGGCGATGACCTTTTTTGTATGTCAGGATTTTTGCAAAGTTTGTCACAGTCAAAACCAAAAACCAACCCCCCCTCTTCCGGAAATCTTGGCTACGTCACTGTTGCATTATAACCGAGTATACGCTATAACCGATTTCGTTTTAACGAAGTTCTACTGTACGTATGTGCGATAAATCTAATGACATCTTTATAAACAATCATTATCATAAAAAACAGCCTTTATAATAAAAATCATTATTATCAGGCTGAGGGTAATTAATTTTATCATATGGATTATACTGTACATCACGTGGCTTCATCTTCTTTGCACTAGAATCGCCGGGTTTAACATGTATCCACTCACCTTTCGAAACACGTTAGGTGCAAGATTTGTCTGGCTCTTGACTATCTACTCTTGACCAGGGGCGTAGCTAGGAATTTGATTTGGGAGGGTATAAATATTTGGGAGAGGTATAAACCTTAACTATAAACCATATAAACTAAATAATTATAACCACATAAAACCACATATAAATCACATTAAAAAACTTTAAGGTAGACTGATTTTGGGGAGTTGGCTATATATACCGATATACCCCCCCCCCCTCCCCGTCGCTACGCCCCTGATCGTAACAGCCATTTTCCAGACTTGCATCTATTCTATAGGACGCCAGATGGTGACAGGGAAAGTAATAATAATATTATTATGTCTATTAAAACCGACCTCTGCGCCCGGAATTTCCAGGTTGCCAGCCACGTGTTCGAATGCTTTGATAATAATAATAATAATAATTATCAGGTGAAAGGTGTGACGTTACCGTCTTTGGCACGCGAGTGAGAATGTTCGTCAAATATGCACTCACCAGATTGGCGCTTTGGTATATATATGTTGGAGGAACGGATTTGCCACACTCGACCACTCAACCAGCACAGCGAGCCATCCATTAAGACCATAGGGGCCGTCCATAAATGACGTTACGCACTTAGGGGGAGGGGGTTCAAACATTTGTGACGACGGAGGAGGGGAGTTTCCAGAAATGTGACGTCACATAATACTAAATATTTTTATCAGGCCTAATACCGCAATGCTATGTTACCGCAAAATTGAACGTATTTTACAATTATATTATTATTATTATTATTGTTTCATTTTAAAAAAAGAATTTGAAAAAGTTTCCAAACATTGTTTCAACTATGGCCTAATAATCATAATGAATATTTTCAGACGAAACATTAATTCTGAGACATTGGAAATATGACAAGATGATGTGGGGGGGGGGGTTAACGCGTTGTGACGTCATATTTGAGGGGGTCTGACTTTTTGACTTTTTGTGACGGCGCGTGACGAAGAGTTCAGAAACTGTCAAAATCGCGTGACGTCATTTATGGGCGGCCCCATATAGGCGTACATTTCTATCAGGCCTCTTGGCTCGAGCCTCCCACTTTTTGAGAGACTTGGGGAAGAGGGAAGGCAGGTGGGTCTCCGTTCCCCACTTTTCCATCAAAGTTTAGGCCAAATGATTAAGAAGAAACTCATGCTTGTTTTATGAAGTCTAAATCAAACCATTCTTACTGTTTTCTAGGCCTACCATATGCATAGTACATCATGAATGCATTGCAAAAAACAACTAAAAAACGAAAGGTGCCCCATTTCGAGCGCTGTAGAGCAAAATTGAGACAGGTTATATTGACCATTCGCAATGTTGGTGTTGTGAAATTTGAGCCGGGAAGAGGGGGTTGAGGACTGAAATTCAATGAATGACAGAGACTGCGTGTACCCGATATGCGATTTTGTGAGGGTTGCAAAATTAGCTGGGGTGGTTATTTCCTCCCAACCCCCAACCCCCGGCAACTCCAACACTGGCTATTCGATTTGGTTTTGATGCAATGAAGATGGGCACAGACAGACATGCAGAAACAGACAGGCAGAGAGACAGAGGGAGACGGAGAGAGAGGAGAGGAGAGAGAGAGGCAGAGAGAGAGGCAGAGAGAGAGACAGAGACAGAGACAGAGACAGAGACAGGCATGCAGAAAAAGACAGGCAGAGAGTGACAGAAACAAAGAGAGAGAGTGGGGAGGTGTGAAACTGCAGTCGGAGTTATTAACCCCTTAACTGGGGATCCTGGATATATACGTCCATTTTACATTGAGTTACAGATAAATACACGGTTAAGGGGTTAATAAACAGAATTCAGTACTCCTCAGCATCGTGCGCATCAAAGTAGAGACAGAGAGGTCACGTGTCAGATGTCACGTGGAAACCGCGCGTTGAAACCGCGATGGAAGGCCGATGAGAGCATCGGAGATAGCATCATCATCGTAGTCTTTTATCCTTTATAATACAATGACGGCGTATTGATAATAACCTGCATTGTTGATTACAGTCTATCTGCACCTTTCATCGGAGGATGATTTCTTAATAACCAGAAAATAGCAACAGTGTTTGTTTAGCGATCTCGCTGTGCCTTCATTCCACTGAAATGAGGGAAATTTTTTTGGAGGTGGGGAGGTAAAATGATGCGAAGAAATTTATTTGTCACACCCTTATGAATATTCACTACTGCGCTGGTTCCTGTAAAATTAAAACTCCACAGTGCATTTGCACCATTTGTTTTGGGACGTGACGTCTATAGTCTATACCCTCCGCCCCCAGCCCCCCGGTTAACGTGGGAAAATCCTCAGATAAGAGTGGGAGAACCCCCCACTAACAATTTGCAGATTTAGAAGCAGCTTTAATGGCGACCAATGTGAGCCAACCTCCCCTTCCATTTCCGAATAGTCGAGATGACGTCACACTTTCGGAGTCGAGTCTGTCACCATGGAGGGCGCCACAAGCCAAATATTGGGTGGGCCAACATGGCCTGTTTGAAATTGGACAATGCAAGGACTAGTGCTACAGTAGGCTATAGATATGCAAACATTCAGAAGAGTGATGAAACGAATTAAAATCACATATTCTTGTGTCCCCATCTTTGCTGTGTCAAACCGTACTAGAATTGTCAATATATTCTGCCTTAATTTTTTTCTAGAGCTTTTGAAATGCCACGAAAAATAATGAGCCATTTGAAACGACACTATACAAAGTCTTTCAGAAATCTATTCTCTGTCAGGTTTTATAGACCACAAAAATATTATAAAATTGATACCCTGTTTGAAATTGGACAAAGCAAGGACTAGTGCTACAGTAGGCTATAGATATGCAAAAATTCAGAAGACTGATGAAATGAATTAAAAGTTGTCACTCAAGTCGGATTATCAAAAAATAGCAAGTAAGTAATATATATATAGGCCTATATCACTGAGAATGAAAATAATAAATAGAATATATATAATATATATATATATATATATATATATATATATATATATATATATATATATATATATAGAGAGAGAGAGAGAGAGAGAGAGAGAGAGAGAAAGAGAGAGAGAGAGAGAGAGAGAGAGAGAGAGAGGCCTATATCACTGAGAATGGGAATCATAAAGCAGATATATTATATTGACTTATACGCAGCGAGCGAAATGGCTAAAGTTTTAGCATTGGTAATAGAGTAGAAATTGCCCTGAAGAAGAATATAAACGTCTGTAGCTCTAAGTTTAATAAGTAATAATCATGTAAACATATATATATATATATATATATATAATACTGTATATAACATAGAACAATATAGTCCTATACCACCACATTTACCCCACCCACGCCCACCCCAATCAAATTCCTGGCTACGCCTCTGTTTTAGTGTGTGTGTGTGTGTGTGTGTGTGTGTGTGTGTGTGTGTGTGTGTGTGTGTGTGTGTGTGTGTCTGTTTATGATCTGACATCGAAACTGCCATCACGAAATGCAAACTCATCGCAGCTTGCGTTTGCTATGATAACGGGTCTCTAACTCTCTACCCGCAACACGACGCAGTAGCATAGAAGATGGATGCTCCGTTGAGTAAGAGAGAGTATGATGTCTTTCAAAGCAAAGATGTTTACGCCAGTCGAATGTCTGTTATTCTATTCTCTCCATATAGCCATAAAACCATTATGGCGTCTTGAACGCATGTCATAATATACAGCGATATAGGCCTACATGTGGATGTTTGATTCTGACTAAGAAGTCTTGATTGAGACCAGAGACGTCATTTCACTGTTTTTCAGAAGGGGGGGTCAAGACACTTTCGATCTGACAAGTTTGCGAAAAAGTTGACGACCTTTTTTGTAGATTGTCGGTCATTTTGTGCGAATCAAGCCCTCCCTTAAGGGTTGATGACCGTTTTTAAAATAACACACGCATTGACGAAAACATTTTTTCACCTAAAAATCAGGGGGGCAACGGCCCCCTACCCCAAATGACGTCCCTGATTGAGACCAACGAAATACGCTTTCACTTCGTATATAGCGAGCATCAATTGAGGCAAATTGCATAATTAAAACGGCGCAATAGAAGCGTATTTGCTGAGTTTTGCTAATTAATCATTTGGTAAACGTGCTCAACATTCAATAAATTTCAATAGCATTCAAATAGGCCCACTTAACGTACGATAATATTTAGCCTAGATATTCTACAAATAAAATTTAGATTTTTAAATGAGGATTTTAGGGTTTTAGGTTTGTCGTAGACGAAAAGTCAGTAGACGAATTGTCGCGGAAAAACCGACCCCGGGCGCCGAGGTGGGGGGTGGGGGCGCTAACATCTGGTTTTGGGTTAGTAAAATAGATAAGCGACAACGACGACCTTTTTTGCTCGTCAGGATGTTTTGATGGTCGAGGGCGCCAACGGTACACCTTGCCTCCAGGCAGTGTTTAATCTAGGCCGTTTCCGAGGAGGGGAAATTTCCCTCCCCCCCCGGAAATTTCAAATCACCCCCGGAAATTTTGGAATGCTACGTGGACTAACAGCGGCCTAACTACATGGAATACTACATGGACTAACAGAATTCCCCCCGGCTTTGTCAGTTTCCCCGCCGGAGTCCAGGAGTCTACTGTAGATTAAACACTGCCCCCAGGCACCGGATAGCCACGCCTCTGTCTTACTCTGTCTGTCTGTCTCTGTGTCTGTGTCTTTCTCAGTCTGTCTGTCTGTCTGTCTGCCTGTCTCTTTCTCTCTGGCCTATATAAGAATTTCGATCACGTCAGCAAAATAACG
>CM030852.1:3154933-3212433 GCA_018105865.1 Metaphire vulgaris
TGGCCTTGGGGGGGGGTTGATTTGGTTGGATGGGAAGAGTTCAATGCAAAAGTTTGTGTCAATGCTGGGATTTAGGAGGGGGAATATGTGGTTTTGGGAGGGAAATCTCCCCTCTAACAGGCATGGATAAAACACTGGGTTAAACCATCGTGCGAAGATTTCTCATTCCACTCGACTGGAATAATTATTTATTAATAATCTGAACAAAACGAACATGGGCGCCCGCACATTGGGGCAAGAGGGGGCACTTGCCCCTCCTGGAAAATAAAATGCCAATATTTCCCATTGAAATTTGAAAACATTGCTAAAATATTAACCGTGACCATTGTGTTAAGATGTGTTTTGCCCCCTCTTGGAAACATTTATTGTGGCATAGTCATGACCATTATGTTTTGCCCCTCCTGAAAAATTTCTGTGGGCGCCCATGAAAACGAAGGAAATTCCGACAAAATCCATTATAAAATTGCTGGGAAAGTCTAAAACCACGCTATCTTAATCGACAGTGTCGTAGGCAGGATTTCTGGAAGGGGGTTTTGAACAAAAAAATTCGTCGATGACCGCCAAGGGGAGATTTTCACCCCCAAAATCGCCAAAAATCGCCTGAAAAATAAAAGTTGCATGGAAATACATCAAAAAATTTTTTCCCGCCGTCCAAGGGGAGGTTTAACCCCAACCCCCTCCCCCCGTGGCTACGCCACTGTTAATCGAGCTTGTACTTTGGGGCTAGAGATTTCTCTATAAATATTGTGAACCTTTTCCTGACATTTTCTTCCTGCATCCATCCGCAGAGTAACGATTGGGATACCACACATGATCGTGCGCCCCATAAATCGTCTTCACACCACGGCGTCCTCATTAGACTGCAATAAATGCCTCCTCGGGCATTTATAAAGCGCCAAAATATTGCGTGCTAATTGTTCCGCCAATCGTTTGCTTAGTGTCAATCCAAGTTTACGGAGAAAATGTTTATTTTATTCAATTGTATTTGTGTACATGCATGTTGCATTATGCCTGCTTTTCTCTCTGTATTGTTCTCTCTGGCTGGTTTTTATGTCTGCATGTATGTGTCTGTCTGTCTTTTTTCTTTTTACCTTTTGCCTGTCTGTCTTTTTCTGTCTGTCTTATTCTCTCTGTCTTTTTCTGTTTTCTGTTTTCCGTTTTCTGTCTGTCTGTCTGTCTGCCTGCCTGTCTGCCTGTCTGTCTGTCTGCTTGCCTGTCTGTCTGTCAAAATAAGGAGTCCAGTAGTGGTTCAATTTCGTTGCAGGTGTAGACCTATAGTCTCTTTATTTCCCTTCCAAAGATTTCTTTAAAAATATTCACGATCTTTCTCTTCGATTCTTTCAAATCGTCGCCTGTGCTTTTTCGTTCTTGTTCCTGGTCTTTCCTCCTCCGATTCGAAGGTTTGACAAGAAGTCTTATCTAACACGGCAGCCGTGTTTACATCGGCGAAAAATCGTTATCGAATGCAGTAGCTATAGGCCTACGTCCCGAGGAGGGGCTCTACGCGAGGGAGTTAGGTGCGGTGGTCAGGAGCGTCGGATGGCCGCGACACAGCCAGTGGTCGTCGGCGGCGGCGACAGACGACTTCTTCGAGAGGCTGCTGTCAGTTGGACGTCAGAAGCCGTCGTCGCTAGGGCGGTTTCTAGGCGGATCGCTGACGTCACGCGAGTTGTTGACGTCACCAGTCGCGTATTGTTTCCGTTCAGGGCGCTAAGAAGGTATTCCTTCAGCATTCTGTTATATTATTATTATTATTATTACTAGGTGTTTACCCGTCAAAAATGACGGGGGAGATTGGCTGTTTCACCACCCAATTTTGTGCAAATGCAATCAGGGGCGGCGCTGGGTTTTGTAATTTGTTGACTGGGTGAGTCTAATGCAATCTACACAGCCAGGACCAGCCGGCTCAGACTACCCCTCGTCCCCCAATCAACATTTTTCGCGTATTTGAACGATTTTTGGGTGCCCTGCCGAGGCTGGGTCGTCGGATCGTCGGTCACAAAAGTCGCCGACCCTGAATGCAATAGGATTTTGCGCAATTAATTTCCTTAAATCGCCGCCTTTTCCTTCTTCGAGTTAACGCCCATTCGCAGGAATTTGCTGAAACTTGATAGTCAAGGTAAGTTACTGATTTGGCAGTGTCGAACGACATGCAGTGCTTGATTCTCTTGTTTGCTGTGCTGCTTTTCACGCCGAGCAACAGCCTGCTCCTCATTCTCACTTGATTGTCGAAAAGCTTGAACGCTGGACTTTTTTTGTTTTATACGGACGGTTAGAAAGAGGAATAAAAAACTAAACAATGGTGCAAATCTCATCTTTTTAGCTCTTTGCCAGCCTGAGATATCCAAATTCAAAAAAAATTGGAAACTTTTTCAAATTCAAAACTTTCACGAAATTCTTGATAATACTTATGTTCAAACATCAGGGTCATCGGGTTAGAACGAGATAGATCTTTACCAAATGTCAACCGATTTTCAAAATTTTTAGTTTATTTTAATTCTGACATCCCTTTATAATTTTGCCGCTGTTAGTAGGTTACCGCAGAAAATATTTTAAAACGATATTTAAAACAAATTTCGGGGAGAGGGTGATATTTTAGGCCGTAAAGTGGACTCTACCCCATATTTTTTTGTTTTGCACGGATAGTTAGAAAGAGAAATAAACAATCTAAACAATGGTGCAAACCTCATCTTTTTAGCTCCTATATAGCCTGAGATATAGCAAATTTAAAACGTTACAGCAATCATTTCTGAAGAAACCCTTTTCCAAAGATTCGTCACGGTGGTGTCAGCGTCAAAAATTTAAACCACTCTTGAGGGGTAACATTTAAAAAATAGGGTTTGAGGTTAGGAAAGAGTAAATATATAATAACAGGGGCAGGGCATTGGGAGAGGGAAGGAGATTTGGGAAGATATTGGGTTTATGGGTTTCGACAAGATTAAGGTTTGGAAACGGGGTTTTGGGGCCGGTGGGGTAGGGCGGAGCGCTGATGGGTTGGGGCCTGGGCGATTGGGAGAGGGATGGGTAGTTGGAAGGGGATATTAAACAGGAACGGGGGTTTAGGGCCGGGGCGGGGAATGGGTTGGGGCTGGAATTAGGCGATTGGAAGAGGGATGGGGAGAGGGAAAAGGGATGGGGAGAGGAAGGGAAACGGGGTTATTATGGGGCCGGGGTGATTGGGAGAGGGATGAGGAGAGGGAAAAGAGATGGGGAGAGGAAAGGGGACGGGGGTTTGGGGCCTGGGCCTGAATGGGTCTTTGATACGCGATTGGGAGAGGGATTAACAAACAGGGTTGGGGAGACATGAAGGATATTTTTATATATGTATTGGGACAGGGATGGAGAGAGGGAAAAAGGGTTGGGGAGACGGAAGGGAACGGGGTTTATATATATATATTTGGAGGGGATGGGGAGAATTAGGAGATGGGATAGGGAAGGAAAAGGGGTTTGGGGCCGGGTTAAAAATGGGTTTTAATCGATTAAAGGTTTTCTTTAAAGGAGGAAATTTAAGCTGCAATTAAAAATCGTTAAATATTTTTTGATTAAACAATTTTTTAAATTGTCAATGACAACAGATTAATTATTAATAGTTTTCGGACGGACGGACGGACATCGAGAATTATATAATAAGATTAATTATTATATTATTATTATATTATTATATATTATATATATTATTTTTTTATTATGTATTATATTAATGCTCATCGTCTTTGATACGGACGCTTCTATTAACAAACATAATGCACACATGTCATATTTATATAAATGTATATATAACATTATTATATATAAACTAATATATATATATATAATATATATATATTATATAATATCAGTATTATATATATATATCGATTATATATAAAATATATATATTAATATATATAAAATTTATTTAATATCAGCATAGTATATATATATATATATATATATATATACTATGCTGATATTGTAATTGCAAAATGTTGGTTGAGTGTGATGGTGTTTATCTGTCACACGGATCGACATCTCTGGGGAGGGGGAGGAGGGGAGGGGAAGACCACGCCAGTCCATTCCGCTAAGCAGGACCTGGGTTAACATGTCCTGGACGCTATACCCCCACCGCCAATGAGTAAATATTTGGGCGTCCAAGGGGCTGTCCATTAATTATGTCAACAATTTTTGGACAATTTTTGACCCCTCCCCTTGTCAACAACTGTCAGCTTTCACTTGCCCCCTATAATTACGTCAACAACTCTTGACCCCCTCCCTAAGATCAATGACAGGTCCCAATAACAAGGTTATTATTTTTGTGGTGATGATCATTTTTCCCTTTTTTGCTCATCGAGTGTCAAAATGTGGTGGTGATGACCTTTTTTGCCATGCTTTTTTCCATTGTAATAAGTAGAATTCCACGAAATTTCCTATTTTTTTGATTATTTGTAAACAGTGAAATTGTTGACGTCAACTTCTCTTGACTCCCCCCTCCCCCTGTCAACAACTGTCAAACTTTTTCAAACCCCAAACCCCCTAAATTGTTGACGTAATTAATGGACAACCCCAAGGACGGAAAATGTGGTGGATGTAGGCCTGTAAGTACACAAAAATATATACTTTTCATAGCCCCCCGACTTTGCGGATGCCTGGCGCCACTGCCACTCAGGGTAGCCGAAAATACGAACACCGCCGTAATATTTCTTCCCCTATATCTGTTTGTTTCATCGGCAAACTGCGGCGTTGAAACTGTGGGGACGGTTATTATGGGAGACCATTGACTGATTAATTAGCACCACAGCCTAAATCGACGATACGTTGAACTTCCCGGACTTATTTACGACTTATTTACGCGACATTACGGTCGTAAATTTCCTACTTATGGGCATCGCCCGACGACGTGCGATTGTGCCCCTCGTGGCCCCTTGACCGGGAGCAACTCGCACCGCGTGCAGTAAGAATAGGAACGTGATATCGCCATGGTGTTTCGTGAGTAAAATCTAATTTGTGCATTGCTTTGTCTCATGTCATGCGCGTATAGAAAGGTCGTTTGGTGCTGCCTGTCTGCACCCGGTGCGATTTGACGCCATCGAAAACTGCTTTCAGTAACCAGATAATCGCTTCTCCAGAACAAAATGTCCTTGTACTTGTTCGTGTATCACGGTGTATGCATTGGTTGATTGCTGGAATGTCTCTGTCTCTGTCTGTGTCTGTCTTCTATCTGTCTTGTCTATCTGTTTGTCTGTCTCTGTTTTTTTTTGTCTGTCTCTGTCTATCTCTGTTTCTATCTGTCTGTCTATATGCCTGTCTGTCTCTGTCTGTCTGCCTGCCTGTCTCTATCTCTGTTTCTATCTGTCTGTCTATCTGTCTGTCTGTCTCTGTCTGTCTGTCTGTCTGTCTGTCTGTCTCTGTCTGTCTGTCTGTCTGTCTGTCTGTCTGTCTGTCTGTCTCTCTCTCTCTCTCTCTCTCTCTCTCTCTCTCTCTCTCTCTCTCTCTCTCTCTTATTTCCGAGGCAACGTACTCAATTTTGCAGTCCCACTAAGTACGTAATAACGAAGTTCAACTGTACATATGCAATAGATGCAACCGCTTCGTGTGACCTCTAGTAGCGAATGAATGCTTCGCAAGTCTTCTATAGCGCTCAGTTTATCAATCGAGGAATCCATTGTAAAGATCAGATCAATAATTTCAGAGATTAGTTTGATTGGATTCTGGGAACTAAAAACGATAGGGCCTACTTAACGAATAGGCATTTCTTTTACGAGACACGTTTAACCCCTTAACCGTGTATTTAACTGTAACTCAATGTAAAATGGACGGATATATCCGGGATCCCCAGTTAAGGGGTTAATAGTGCTTAGAACCTACGTTTGGTTAGTCCTCTTGTATGGATCAGAGACGTGGACTATATCCGAGGCCAAGCAGGAGAAATCGGAAGCCACAGAAATGTGGTTTCTGCGAAGGATGCTGAAGATTTCATGGACGGAAAAGAAAACCAATGAAGAGATCTGTGATGAAATTGGAATAGAAAGAAGTCTGATGGTAACCACCACAAAAAGGCAGCTTTCCTTCTTCGGACACATAATGAGGAAGGAAAGCCTGGAGCATTTGGCAACAACCGGAAAAGTGGAGGAGAAAAGAGCAAGAGGAAGGCAGAGAAACAGGGATATTTCTAGGGTTGTGAACTTGGGGGGGGGGTGTCGACCTCAAATTGGGGGTTTCCGGAGCTAATTAGTATGCATCTTGTATGCATACCATTGTCACATTACCAAATTTTTGGGGGTGTCGACCTCAAATTTGGGGGTGTTGAAGGTGTTAGGGGTGTTAAAAATATCCCTGCAGAGAAACACATATGTAGACTGCCTACGAGAAGGAATTGAGGGAGTAAAGAACAACATCGAATTAATAAGAGGATGTCAAGATCGAACAAGTGGACATCCATGGATGCTAACGTAGAAATACACAACACAAAAAGAAGTTATCTGAGATACGTTATACAGTATATCCATTACCATCCAATGCTTGAGCGCACCTCATGGGACCGTACATGTACATTGCGGTACGTTACAACCGGTTATACGTTATAACCGAGTCCGTTATATCGAAGCTCCACTGTAGCTGTGACGTAATCGATTCTATTTTTGGCAGGTGACGTAGGCAAGATCTCCATGGACTCGGAATCGTCTTCGTCCTCCTCTATTATCGCTCACGGCGACGCGTAAAAAGACAGAGAGAGAGAGACAGAGAGAGAGAGTCTCGAAAGAGAGACTTTCGCCGGCGGAAGAGAGAGAGAGAGATATAGAGTCTCGCAGCCTCGATGGCCGAACCGCCGGCGTCGCAGTACATCGCCGCCAAGGCAACCGACGACGACGACGACGACGCAGCGGCGGGGGCGATGGGGGCGACGAGGACTGTGCACACGGCCCTTCTGCCCCCGAAGAAGGCGCCGCCGGCCCGCGCCCGTCAAGCGCACTTCGCCCGGCGGCGCTCGGTCGCCGCGGAGCAGTACGACCCGGAGGGCGACGACGACGACGAGGAAGGGGACGAGGCCGCCGCCGCCGCCGGCCGGACGCCGCCGACCCACGCCAAGACGGACGCCCAGCGGGCCCGGATACGCGACGCCGTGTCGCCGATCTTCATCTTCCGGTCGCTGGACGCCGACCAGATGAACGACGTCATCGACGCGATGTTCGAACGACGCGTCGCCGCCGGCGAAGACGTCATACGCCAGGGCGACGACGGCGACAACTTCTACGTCATCGAGAGCGGCGTCTATGACGTCATCGTCGCCGCGGGGGAGGAGGAGGAGGAGGGCGCGGAGGAGGCGGAGGCGGGGACGGTGGTACATCGGTTCGAGGAGAGGGGCAGCTTCGGCGAGCTGGCGCTCATGTACAACGTTCCGCGCTCGGCGACCGTGACCGCCGCCACTTCCGGTACGCTGTGGGCGATGGACCGGAAGTCGTTCCGGCGCATCGTCCTGCGCAGCGCCTACCGGAAGCGGAAACGGTACGAGGCGCTGCTCGACGCCGTCCCGATGCTGCGGTCCATCGACGCCAACGAGCGGATGAACCTCGCCGACGCCCTGACGTCCGCCGTCTTCCGGGACGGCGAACGAATCATCCGCCAGGGGGCGGTCGCCGACGGGATGTACTTCGTCGAGGAGGGGGAGGTGCGGATCGTCATAGCGACGACCGCCCGGGACGGAGCGGCGGCGGCGGCGGCGGGGCAACGGGAAACGGAAGTGACGCGGTTGAAGACGGGGAACTACTTCGGGGAGATGGCGCTGGTCGAGAACTCGCCCCGGTCGGCCTCGGTGTTCGCCGTGGGGACGACCAAGGTGGCCTTCCTCGAACGCAGTTCGTTCGAGAGACTCCTCGGGCCCTGCATTGACGTCATGAAGCGAAATATCGACGTTTATCGGAAAATGAATCCATAAAAAAATCACACGAAATCTCACACAGCGTTCTCTCTCGCTCTCTCTCTCTCTCTTTCTCTTTCTCTTTCTCTCTCTCTCTCTCTCTCTCTCTCTCTCTCTCTCTCTCTCTCCGTCGAATAAAAATTGTCTCTATTCTCGAAAATTCCTCAGTCTATTCACACACAGTGTTTATTCTAGGCCTTCTCTGGGGAGGGGGGGGGAATTTCCACCCCTCTCCCAAGTTTTAAAATTCACCCACAAATTTTTATTTGTTGGCTGGGATGGAAATTCACCCCGCCCTAAAAGTGTGGAGACTCAGACCTTGCCCCCCCAAACATTTCAAGATCCCCAAATGTCAAGGTGGCTAGATTAAACACTGATTCACACACTTCTGGTCGAATCTGATCTTAAGCTTCTATAGCGCCACTTATAATAACTCGTTGCCGGACGATGTGATTAGCGCAAATTCCGTTAATCGGCTGCTTTGAGAAGCTGCTAAACACTCATTTATTTAACATATCTTCTAAGTGACTCCTTTGTAAAGCGCTCTTGACTTCAGTTCCAGTTACGTTGCTGCGCTATATAAATTGCCTTAAATAATAATAATAATAATAATAATAATAATAATAATAATAATAATAATAATAATAATAATAATAATAATAATAATAATAATAACAATAATAATAATGGGGCCAATCAACGAAGAAGGTTTCATTTCCTAAAGGAAATCGGCAGTATCCTAACATGACAATCTGGAGATGAAAGAGAGACATCCTTTCTTCTACAACGAATATCCGTGACACTTTTTTTAAATTAAACAGCTGAGGGTCCGAGCAGTAGGGGGGGAGTGGGAGGGGTGGCAAGCAAGACTGCCACTTTCCCGTTCCCGTGCTATATTTTGTCAATGAAATGAACTCGATCCCTCTAGCGAACGCTCGTGTCACTAATCGACTAGGGCGAGACTAAAATTGTCTGTAAAACGATGCTATTTATTAAAACCACAGAATTTTCAGTATTAATTTCCGCGACTTTAACGGCGCACAGTACGCGAAAGTTACGCCATCTAACTCTGAACAGACAAGAATGGTAGAAAACTTCAAATATAATTATTCTTTAAATAGCAGACATCAAAAGGGGCCGTCCATAAAGTACGTCACGCTCGAGAGGCGTCTAATAAAGTGTGACAGTGGAGAGAGAGAGGGGGTAAGCAAATTCTCGAAGCGACGACCTTTTTTGTTTGTTAGCTGGTTTTCAGTGAAGGCGGGAAATTTTTTAGAAGGGGCGGCAAATTTTAAATATAAAATTGTTTGAAGAGACCCTACGTAGATCCGCCTCTGATATGAATGCCTTTAGGGCGACGGATTAGCCATGAGCCAGAGGCGGCACAGGTGCACGCTACGCCAGTGGTAGGTCGTACGGGTAACTTCGACCAGTGAAAAAAAAACACCAAAGCCTGTCTTAGATGGAATCTACGGTCACATCTCTTTTGCTTGGCTGGGTTTTTGGAGAGGGAAAATAGAAAAATATCAGGATGACTTTTTTTGCTTGTCGAGACTTTTTCGAAGACGACCCTTTAACGTCTTAAAGTCTTTAATGGGCGATTTAAAGTCCCCACCATAATATGCAATATAGGCCTACCATATAATGGAGGAGGGTTTTATATTTCTGGGGGACAACTTTTAAAAAGTTATTCTATCCCTCCAATGTTGACGCCATGTTTACGCCACTGGACCCTGACAGTGGCGGCTCCACAGGGGGGACCCGGGGGCCCGTGCCCTCTATTGAGTGCCTGCTCCCCCCAGTTGCCCCTGTTTGGACCCTATACTTAATACTACATACGGTACATACCTAACAACAAATGGTTGGCCCCCCTGATTAGAAGTTGTCACCCCAACGCCCTCCCCTTGCCAAATCCTGGAGCCGCCCTGGCTATTACTATCGTTTAGGTCCGGTCTTAAGACACACCTTTTTGGCTTACCTAACCTATCTACCGTATATTCATGTTGCTCTCTGTCTAACCGGGTTCTAATTCGATTTTTAAAATGGAGCTTGACGATGAATCTGATGAATGAATCGGTGTTGCTTCGCGATCCTATCGCCCCTCAGCGCGCAGAAGATGGACGGCGCCACGGACGAGTTCATCCAACCCGACACCCCTCCGGCGGTTCAGTCTCCGACTCTCCGCCGCAGAAGCGGCTTTTACTGTCGACCAAAGCCGTGCTTGGCTTTTGCTTATTGCGTTCAGAATAGAGTTTGAAAATTGCGTTTCAACAGATTACAGAGCACCATCAGCTTCGTTTAGGCAACGACGGATCCGGAGAAAGTCCGTCGAACGTTCAACAGAGATGGGTAAAGCGTTTCCAGTTTGTTTTTAATGGATTTTTTTGGCATGGATTGAAATTAAAGGGCCGGTGATTTTTCGATGTATCCACGACCACGTGCCTGACAACGATTGCGAAACAACAGTTTGCTTAAACTTTACCTGAACTGAGATCGAATACACGTGTTTGGGCGGTTGTATGTACGTGTGAATGCTTGTGTGATTGTATGTTGCTATGTTGCTACACAGGCTTCTAGCCTCCTAAACCACTTAAAATCACATTATTAGGCCTATTATGTAGGCCCTATACATGTATGTGTGCATGCTTTATGTGTATGTGTGTGAATGAATTGATGGCTAGAACATAATAAAAAAATAATCATGCACTTCTATAGCACCATATATAATACCCAACGGTATCAATCTATGGTACTTCAAATCCATCCGCAAAAGACCAGGTCATTCCAGGGATCAGTCAGAGGGAAACAGCCAAACAGTCTATGGAGAAAATGTTAGGCTGATTAGAAGAGATGTGTTTTAAGCCTAGATCTGAAAATACAAATATAAATTATTATTATTATTATTATTATTATTATTGTTGTTATTGTTATCATTGTTGTTGTTATTGTTTTATATTTGTGTAGACCTATGTATTTATGTGTGTTTGTATGCATGCATGTATGGATGTATGTGTGGATTGTGTACTGCTGTGTATGTATGTATGTATGTATTGAAGACACAAAAGTCAAAACAACATAACTTTACGCCTTAAAGGGCGGAGTTGGTTTACATTAGTTTCCTTAGACGCAGCAGAGAGCATCCAAGAATCTTGTGCATGGCATCAAGATGCGCGCCATTCCAAATAGTTGCAACTGCCATCCACGCCCAACCCACATCCCTTCTCTCTCCTCTCACACAGCCACCCACCCATCCACCACCTCCCGTGAGGAGTCGGCAACAGAGGGAGGCAAGGAGGGAGTGGATGTCTTTGTACATGCCTCCGTAGAGTATTGCGGGAATGATTCATCGCCTTTTGCAGGTTTCATCGATTTTAAAAGCAATGCAGTACATGTCACATCAGTCTGTGCCCGCAAATTCTATTTCTGCAGTTGTAGACAAAATTGATTTACTATAATAGCCAGGCTGCAGACGGCAGGCCAGATCGGACGTGTAGCATTGCTACAGTACAGCCAAGTTATGAGTTATAATTGTTATAGCGCCACCGTTGGAGAAGCTTTGTGCATGATTGTGGTTGTTTGGTTATTGTTTGAGTTGCCAACTGCAGGCGGTAATTCTGACATAGCAATAGCAATGAGAAGTTGCTAGATTTTGCTAGCAATGGCGTGCTGGGCTAATAATGGGGGGGGAAAATTGCCGACCTCGGGTGCCCGTTGGTGATGGTTGCGGCATTTGTGCTGATACTGATAAATTACAGTGGATCCCACTTAATCGCATACCGCTTAATTGCATAACCCGCATAATCGCATAACATCATACAAACCCGAATCAGTGTTTTGTGCGTACAATTCATTATCAGACATCCCGGCTATTCGATGCATAGCCCAGTTAATCGCATAAGCAAGGCTTGCACGGCACCTATGCAATTAAGCGGGTTTCACTGTTTTAAGCTGTGGTCCGTTTTGATACATTTTATTTTGACAAACTAATATTTTATGACAAGTTACTAAAGCAGTAATATGTATACGTGTTTTAGGTTCCCACAAAGTGTTTGCAGTCAATGGACGATGGTAATAATTTTCAAGCCTAGAGCTGTATGGCCAGTACCCAGTGTTTTATCTAGACTCCAGGCCTTGGGGGCGTGGGGGGGGGAATTGACTTTACTGGAGTGGAAGAGCCACAGTTCAGTTCAAACATTTGTGTCAGTGCGGGGATTGGGGGGTGAGGGGGTCCTCTGTATAAACACTGCCAGTTCCGGTATGCCCCTGTTTGCTAGATTGTACGTGTATGCGTGTAATGCAATTTATTTCTTTTATCTGTTTTTGTCAAAGGCAAAGTAACATGTGAATGCTGTCGGAAAAAGTGCAAAGGACAGGCGATTAAACTGCCCGAGGATAAATACTTTCATTTGAAGTGTTTCAAGTGCAGAGGTACGTAAAGCGATGAAGATCGTCATTCTTGCCGATCTAAATGCTGTTTTGTGGTTGATCTTTTAGACTTTTGATTTCATTTATTGTTGAGTATTGTAGTACATCGTGCACAGTTCGTTGCTGATCGCGTATGTTTCGCAAAAAAACTTACGCCATGCTTGATTTGTATGTATGTTATGTATACTGGACTATTTATACAGCGCCGTAAGCATAGCGGGACCAAAGACAAAGGCGCTTTTTGTGGGAGAACGCTGAGAGGATTTAGACATGGGATTACTTTGCCAGTGATGGTTGAAAATTTTGATCTGTTATTTCTAAAGCAACTTACAGTTTTTTTGGGAAAATTGGGCACTGAATTTTTGTACCATACGTTTGATTTCTTGATCACTGCAATGTTGTCTTTATCCATGTTAAGATTGGTGGTTTTGAAAACAGAATACAGTAAAACTTCATTATAACTGACTTGGTTACAATGCATACCCGGTTACCCCAGATATAACGTACTCAAGTTTTTACAGACTCACTAAGTACAGTATATTGCAAAGTTCTACTGTAAGTCATTCCATCTCTTGAGCATTCAACATTAGGCTTTCTTATAGGGTGTACAGTGTAGGCTTACTAAAATTGGCCATGGTGGAGGTCAAATACCCATAGGTCAGAGCCTCAGAGGTACTTGAACTTTTTTGAAGGCGATTCACATCCAGTCTTCCATCGTTCGTGTGGGTCCATTAGTTACAAGGGAAGTACAATTACTCCTGTGACAACTACAGCATTAAGTAATTAAGCCTATATTACAGGCTCGAAATTTCTCAGAGACACAGAAAGCTGTCGCGGTCCACAAGAACCGTCCTTGCGGTCCGGATTGTGGACCGCGGGCCGCAGTTTGAGTACCCCTGCAGTAGGTCATTCAAAGTATGTATACTTTTAGTATCCCCATCTATTTAGATTGAGTGTCTATTGGCAGCTTATTGGCGGAAGGTTTTCAGGAAAACTTTCTGCAAATCGGTTTTGCCCAACGGGTTAAAATTGAACATTTGAGAATTTCTGAAATTCTGAAAATGTGTGTTTATCAATTGTCTTGCAGTGAGTCAGCGACTATGCACTTCGGGAATCTTCTGCATCTGCCTTGTCTTTGCTCTCGATCTGCGCTTCTCGCTTCTTTGCAGTTGAATAATCGATCTCAGTGCTTCGTTCTTTGTTCTTTTAAGCCAAATAATGCTTTTTTTTCTTACTAGGCACTCTCTATTCAAATCGATCTTTTTCGCTTGTCTCTCTCTCTCTCTCTCTCTCTCTCTCTCTCTGTCGCTTCCTTGGTCCCAAAATAGCGCACGTTTTTAATTTGCGATACTTGCTGTGCGTTTTTTCTGTGTTAAGCAATTAAAAGATGGTACAAGTGGGCTGTTGTACTCTGCACAGTCATCAACGTTGCTAATAATAGTAGCAAAAGTACTGTATGTTTATGTTGCTAATATTAGTAGCAGAAGTATGTTTAAGTTGAATGTGTTTCAAATTAGTGTTCACTTATTCAGGAGGAGGAGGAGGATGAGAGAGAGAGAGAGAGAGAGAGAGAGAGAGAGAGAGAGAGAGAGAGAGACAGACAGACAGACAGACAGACAGACAGACAGACAGACAGACAGACAGACAGACAGACAGACAGACACACAGACAGACAGACAGACAGAGACAGAGACCAGCTTATTTGATATATGCTGTATTCGGATTTTTCTTCAAACTACTCATTTTTCAATGTGTATAATTTGGCCAAATTATTTTATGTTTATGATATGTCGGATGCAATGTCAGTTTTATTAGCCGGTCCTCTGGATTAGCATTATCAATTTTCTTACTCTGGCTTCGTGTTCTAATCGTTGTTGATCAGCCTGTTGTATTTGATTAATGTAACAGAGTGCAACAGGCAGCTTTCCTCCAGTGCGTTTTTCTCAAAAGATGGCGTCCACTATTGTGCAGAGGATTACCAGAAACATTTCGGAACGCGGTGTTACACCTGCGGGAAGTACGTGGAAGGGGAGGTTGTTACTGCCCTTGGCAACACTTACCATCAGGAATGCTTTCGGTGTTCGCAATGCAAGTAAGTTCAGTTTGATTTCTCCTTACTATTTATACCTTGAGGGGCATCGGTGGAGTAGTGGTAGGGTTCTTGCCATGGAATCGGAGGGTTGCTGGTTCAAATCCTGACCCTGTTCCAGCGGTGTAGCGTTGTTGTCCAACGGTAAATGTAGACTATACTAATGGCGCCCTCAACTTCCAAAAAATCCTGAGAAGTAAAATAAAGGTTCTTGCCTATTTTGTGTATTTAAGTGGAACATACGTAAATGTTCATGTAATTTAACTGAGTGAAATTGGTGATGACCTTTTTTATGATTTTCAGGATTTTTAGAAGTTTAGGTAAATCCTCAATATATTCAACCATGGTAAAAGGCTATCTTTAAAAAATTTCTTTTGGATTGATCTGGCGACCTTCCACCTTGGCGCCCGTGGGGGGGAATGGGTGCCTCTGCCTTCTGTCGCTAGGCCACTGCTCTATTCACTTGTGAGACCTTGGACAAGTTGTTTGCCCTCAATTGTTCACCTTGTGATTGACTTAATGTACGATACCTTAACAACCATGTATTAATAAAAGTATTAATAATGATACCTATAATTAATTGGACTTGCTGTACATCATAAACATTATTTAATACATCTTTTGATAATGTTTTATTTATTTTCATTCTTTAGCATTTGTTGTAGTAATGTGTATTGGTTAAACTTTAGTATTTATCTCACATAGATAAACTATGCATTTTAGGACATGTTAAACACTTGTATGTATGTTATTCCTGTTGTTAACCATTGATCTAGAGTCTAGACTATAGAGAGTTTCAAATGGTAAAAGGTGTTTTCTGGGTAATGCAGACAAATGCAGTTGTTAATGTTTGAATGTTCAGGGTAGTTTGCCTCCTCCATTTGTCTCTGTCTTGTGTGGCTTTGTAAGCCTCAGATATGTCCATGTTGCACCATTCTTTAGTATTGTCTATCCATTATTTTTGTGTCCTTCCTCTGATGTCTTTGCCAGACAATGCAGTTGTTAATGTTTGAATGTTCATGGTATACTCTTCAATGTCTGTTTTCTGTGTGAATGTGAACTTTGAATAGAATGGTGCAGAGGTTTGGTTTTAAACTTGGTTATGTGAAATTTTTGGGCTTGGACTGTGATTGTTAGCAGCTGTTATTTTTAGTGCTTTTCGGTGGGTGGGTGGGTGGGGGCTGACTTGAAACCTCTTGCCGAGCTAGATCTTAATCTGAAGAATTTGCGTGAGTCATTCAGTCTTCGTCTTGCATTAGAATGGGATTGCCATCTGTTGGTGTGGACTCCACCCTCTGTTGATCCTCTTCACTCCATCTTTATTCATCATCACACTAATGTGGCCGCTAAAATCAATATGGCTGCCGTATTGTCTGTATGGCGCTAGGACAAAATGTCAGCAGACGGACAAAATGTTATGCTGTGGCGACCCCAACCGTCAAAACGTTCATAATGTAAACTGTTCAAAATAATAATGCTACAACAATTAAAATGTTTGATTATTTTGTCCGAATGGCAATTATTTTGTCCCCTGAAGTCTTTGCATCAAAAAGAGACAACCCCATATTTCGAAGGTTTCAGGCGACCCCTGGCAAATCGTCATTCCCCGTCGGGGTCGCGACCCACAGATTGAGAACCGCTGCCCTAACCCTAACCCTAAACCCTGATATTTTGTCCGTGACATTTTGTCCCCCTGATATTTTGTCCGCCCACGGCAGGGTCTGTAGGTGTATTTGACAGAAAGTTTCCTATGAGTTCCTTGTTATCATTTCACTTCTGCTCTTCATGGCTTGTCGTGTCTTGTCTTGTCTTGTCTTGTCTTCAACTGTCTTCACTCCAAAGATTGGTTGCATTGTGGACTGTCTTCTTCCATGTGCCATGGTCTTCTGCATTTCTCGTTGCCTGCTCTATTATAGTGAGTCCAATCCATTCTTTATTGTTGTCTTCCCACTTTTTTTCTCGGCCTGCCTCCTGTTCACGATCCTGACATTGCACCTTGTATTATTTCATTCTATAGTGACTCATGTTTTATTCATACTATCTAACATGTGTTCCCGGTACAGTGGATCCCACTTAATCGCATACCGTGTAATTGCATAACCCACATAATCGCATAACAACATAAAAACCCGAATCAGTGTTTTGTGCGTACAATTAATCATCAGACATCCCGGCTATTCGCATAGCCCAGTTAATCGCATAAGCAAGGCTTGCACGGCACCTATGCAATTAAGCGGGTTTCACTGTATTTGTGCTACCTTTTTCTAACCGTTTCCAATAGAATTCTTTGAACTCCTGTTTTATCCATTACCCATTTTTTCAGTTTCTTTGCTTTCGAAGAAACTCACGTTATTTACCATAAACCAGCTGTGTCAAACATATGCCTCATGAGCCATATTCGGCCCACGATAGCTTTTCATCTGGCCCGCATGTATGTGGCTGAGGCTGAATACAAGAAAAACCTTTATTTGAACGTTTTGAAGCAGTTCAATTCTCAATGATACTCATTAGCCTACTTAGCAATCTACAGAATGCCAATAAATTCAATTTTAATTTAATACTACAGTAGAATTTCGTTATAATGTACTTAGTGTGTTTGTAAACTTTAGTACGTACTCTCCAAGGTACATTATATCGAATACCATCCAATACGGTAGCGCCTCACATGGGACTGAACATTGCGGTACGCTATAACTGAGTATACGTTATAACCAAGTCCATTTTATCGATGTTCCAATGTATGTTATCATTATTCCTTATGAAGGTTTGTCTCTGTTCTAAAACTGTTTAATGAGAACATGGCAGACAGTTGTACACATTATTGCACACAATGCATTGTACAAAAAGTTGACATGGTACTTAACCGGTAATATGTGTACAATACATCCTGTGCAAGTTGAATTTACACATCATATCAGCACCGTTCTGGTATTGGTTGTTAACTATCAGTTGATACAACGGAACTGTATCCTGTGATATCTCTACGCAGCAGTACATTTTTAGGAGGTTTTGTCAAATCTTGATATGCGGAGATTGTCCGTAGTGCTGATTCATGTACTATAAACAAGTTTTATTTGCACATGGCAGAAATAGACATCAGAATAATACTAAAATAAAACAAAATGTATGTTCAATTAACATAGACATTCAATGCAACATATCCATAACTTCAGGCCTCCAGCACACATTTACCAGTACTATACAATCAGAAAAGAACAGCGATTTCTCCTTAAACTTCAGGAAAAAGGATAGCTGTTGGTATTTCACCGCATCATGTGTTAGATGCAAACCAACCATATACATGTACTATGCCAAGCACAGCTGTGCTACATACAAGTACAGTTTTCAGCCAGTTGTGACTTGTTGAAAGCAGCACTGATTAACATATGGACCTGTGTGTTGTGTATTTTGTGAGGGCAAGTTGTTTGCAAAAGGTTGATAACCGGATTAGATTAGACTCCAATTTTCCTAAGTAAGATTTAATTGCTGTGTGGTTTGTAAGCAAAAATGTTATTGATAATTTTCCTGTGACTTGGGATATATCCCATAAGTTGTTGGTATTTTGGATGTTTGATTTTTTGTTTTACTAACATTAATGAGATTAATTTTAAAATTTAAGATGCTTTTTCTGATAGATCTACAATTGTTTGTTCTGAACTGTGTCTTAACCCTTAAACTGCCGGAACCTTGTATTGTATTGTATACTGGACTATTTATATAGCGCCGTAAACATAGCATAACCAAAAACAAGGGTGCTTTACAGGGGGTAAAACAAGGGCGCTTTACAGGGGGTAAACTCGGTTATATTGCATTTAGTTACAAAGTAGCTGACGGTTTGAAGGTTAAGGGATTTACTGTAGATGCTTCTGAAGCCCTGCCTTCATTATGTTGGTGGATAATAGTTTTTACTGTATTAGTACCTAGCTAAGGCTGAAAGTTGTCAATTGCTGCATTGTAAGTATAGTCTGGATGCTATTTTGTTCTACGACAAGCATTGGTGCTTGACAAGCATTGGTGCTTGTCACATCATTATTGGAGCCACAGTTCTAACACATCTGTGGTCATTCACTGGATTGACCAAAGCTTGACTGCCTGAATGTGTTCAAAATGCATTCACCCAAATCTGTCTGTCTGTCTCTCTCTCCGCCTGTCTTGGTTTCTGTCTGTCTGTCTGTCTGTCTGTCTGTCTGTCTGTCTGTCTGTCTGTCTGTCTGTCTGTCTCTCTCTCTCTCTCTCTCTCTCTCTCTCTCTCTCTCTCTCTCTCTCTCAGCTCAGAACAAATGTCTAGAAAAATAGAAACGGTTTTGACTGAATGGTGCATACTTGAACTTATCTTTGGGCATAAAAACTGCCTCTTTTTATGTTGAATCTGCTTATTTCTACAAAGCAAATATTATTGATATAATTGCCAATTTATTATCGACCTTAGATTTGTATACAAAGTGAATATCGATGTTCCAGTAATGATTGGGTTAAGAGTTTTTAAAAAAATTATGCAAGTAAAACTGTCATGTTACTGAAATCTTATCTCTTTTATCTGTATCATTTTCCTTTTTCTTTTATAGATGAAATTTTCCCATTTATTTGCTCAACCATTCTTTGTTTACCTGAACATGACTCAGTGTTTACAAGCATTGAGGTTAAGTACCCAAATGGAAAACTGCATCTTTTGGATGTATTTGTTGTATGAAAGATGATAGAAAGATCCAGACTATGATGCTGGGAATAATGGATGGTTCCAACAAGAAAGGAAGGCCACACAGGGAATGGTGTGATGACATTGGGGATTGGTGTGGAAAATGTCTGCAAGAACAATGTCACACAGCTGTGAACAGAAAAGATTGGGGGGGGGGGGCAAAACTGTAACGATTGCATGATGATGATGACGACGACGACGACGACGACGACGATGATGATCCAAATGGGCACTCTATTTGGGATATACAGTCAAGGATACACAGGATACATAGGATATATTATATTAATTAGATCAGAGTTGAATGATTTTTTCCTTTATACTTAAGTAGATTATACATTTATTGAATATGCTTTACTGGTAAAGTTGTTTGGATTGTTTTACTTTTCTTAGTGATAATTTAAATGTTTGACATCTATGCTAGACCACCCAGAACATTCTCATTCAACAAGATTCTTACTTATTTACTTACTTACTTAGCATGATTTAAAGTGGCTTAGTAGGCCATTACTGCCTGTGTGAAATTCACTAGGGGGCACTGCCCAACGGGGCTTGAACCCGCTCCGTCAGCCTGACGCTCCAGCACGTAACCCACTCTGCCATCTTCCGCCCCCATTCATTCTGCCCCTAATTCATAGTTAAATATACCTAGAACCAACACTTAAATTGGTAAGAGAGCTTTCTCTATTCCTGGCCCAGAAACATGGAACTCATTTCCCTTGCCTGTCGGATCTTCCAGTGAATTGAGTATTTTCCGATCTTGACTAAAAATCCATCTCTTTATATTAGCACATCCTCCATAGCTCCACATCACTTTATCGCTGACTGATTCCTGGAATGAACTGGTCTTTTGCTAATGGATTTGAAGTACCATCGATTGATACCTCTAGAGTATTAGAAATGGTGCTATAAAAGTGCATTATTATTACTATTATTATTATTATTATTATTATTCACGACAATTTATATAGCTCCGTAAAATAACTGGAGCTAAAGTCAAGAGCGCTTTACAAAGGAATCACTTATAAGATATGTTAAATAAGTGTGTCTTTAGGAGCTTCTCTATTATTATTATTACTATTACTATTACTATTACGGTATTATTGATTTACGTGATTTACTTGCTGATCATTTACATTATGCCTTCTGATTTGATCAACTTTTAGTTTACATTTGCAAATGTGCTGACTTTTTATTTATTAGTTAATGTCTGTGTGTTTCCAGCATTGATTTTGTTTACTCTGATCAATGCAACTGTCTCGGACATCAGTGCTTTTGCATTTTCTGGAAATGTGATTTCTTTTTGCCATGTGCTCAGTAGTTCACATTGCCAGGGCTGGCTTTACACGACTGCTGCTGCTGCTGCTGCTGCTGCTGCTGCGTGCATGTCGTCATGCACCAATGCTGCCTGCAATTCAGTGGCACTTCTTTGCACTTCCCTCTACTGCTGGATTTCCTCATGCCTTTCTTGTGAGCTGTTGCCAATTAGTTTTTTTTCCAACGAAACGCAGTGGGATGGAAAGATGGAATCCAAGCTTTCCAGGAGAGAGAGAAAGAGAGAGAGAGACAGACAGACAGACAGACAAAGACAGAGACAGACAGAGAGAGAGAGAGAGAGAGACAGAGAGAGAGAGAGAGACAGACAGACAGAGAGAGAGAGACAGAGACAGAGAGGAGAGATAGGAAAGAGATATATTTACTGGTGCCTCTTGGTGATGATGCAGTCTTTCCGTCGTCATCGTCACTGTTTATTTACTCTTTCCCTTTCCAGTCTGGGGTTGGTTGGTTGGTCTGTTTGTTGAACGTGCTGTCTGGCCGTTTCAGACTAGCCTTGGGCACTTTTTTAGACTTATCTTGTAAGTGTTTTTTTCATGGATGGCTCTGAAAAACCACAGCTTGTCTATGTCTTTGGGGCATTATGTGGGGCATTGAACAGCCTCGCTTCTTGATTATTCAGTAGATAAATAAATTGACAGTCAGAAATTTCATTAAATATTGAATGTGATCAAATGTGTTGGGGTGGTGGGGGGTAGGGAGGGGGTAAGAAGAATCTGTCATGATTTTAATCTTACGATCGGTTGACTTGCTTGGAAATTTTCTTCATGGAGAAAATTAATTATCAGAGACACGGTTTGTTTGAGGTTAAAATTGACAGCAGCCTGTCCCCACTCACAGCTGTGAATAATACTTCCAAGGGCAATTGTAGGTCAGAGCACGGAATTATTATTATTATTATTATTATTATTATTATTATTATTATTATTATTATTATTATCATCATCATCTGACAATTTATATAGCCTTATAGCAAGGCCCAAGCCTTGGCAATCGTACGACGAACTGAACAAATGTGTCTTAAGATTCTTCAGACAGGAACTGTTTGTCGGTTTTCAAGTTAGTGACAAAGTCCTGAAGATCTTTCCATAGGATTGGATTGCCTCAGTATAACCGATCTTTCTCGTAGAATGTTTCTCGGTTCCTTTGGACTCTAATTCTTCCGGATTTTATTGACTTTAATTGGCTCCTTTAACCTTTTTTGGTGTCAACATACATCTTGATCTCTTCTCCGTTTTCTTTGATGATGCATTCTAGATCTGCATTATAATATAACATTAGAAGAGTGGCGGTTGATAGTCAGACCAGAAGGAAAGAGATTAACAACGGAAATAGATCCTGTAAATTGAGAAGTGTTGTGTCTATAGATATTGCCGCTAATGAGCTGGCAAAAAGCAACTATGATGATGATGATGATGATGATGATGATGATGATGATGATGATGATGATGATGATGATGAACTAATACAACGCTGTGCATTAGTTTTGTTTTGGTTCAAGATATGCATTACAGGGATGGCTTATAATAATTAATTATACACAGGATAGCATTTCTGTAATGGTGTTTCTTCACTTCTGTATGTCTGTATATAAAATCCATTTGCAGTTACGTGATGTCTACGACTTGGTGGTGGCTGTTGTTGACTGGCTTCTTATGTGTTTGATTTTGAGGGCCTTCAAAACCCGAGCTTATTGATGATTGAGTCGAATGGTTAGTTAGTGGAAGAACACAGGCTTGTTTTCAAGAGATTCGGTGTGGTTTGGCTTCTAGTTGTCATGCGGGTAGAGATTATTTTTGACTTTTTCTGTCAACGAAGGTGTTTGAACTAAGAAAAAAATCAGTTCGGGTTGAGTGCTTTTCCAGGCTGAAAAATACCCTCAAGTGAAGTAACAGCAAAAAAGGATCCTATTTCAAATGTCTGTCAGCAAACGAAGAACTAGAACTTGTAACCTTTTCGTGTTAATCTCAATGATTGCAAACACATTAGGTTTCTGTGTAGACCTACAGTAGAATTCGCCTACTGTTATACCTCATAATGTGGCAACAATTTTTGTACAGTTCATGATGAAATCCATATATTCAACTCCTACTAAAATCAACTCTGCTTAACGGTAAATATCACCTATTCTCAATGTGACTTAAACCAGATTTGACTGTTAGGAAATGTAGTGACATTGACTGGTTATTTTGGGCTAATCCCTACCATTTTTTAATCTAATTATTTGGTAGAATTATTAATTAATTAATTTTTGTTAATCATTTCATTGTAGAAATAATTTTGTATTTGTGAATGACTTATGGAAAAAGAAAAGCATGTTATTAATAATGGTGGTTAAACAGTTTGTGGGAAAATGTCTGCATTATAAGATTTCAACCATTTGATAAAACCTATTTTCAATGTTATGTTTAAAACGAATGATAGAATCGCCATTAAAGTGGCATTTATCTAAGTTGCCTGGTTCTTGGAACTGATTAACTGGCCTCTGTGGGATCTAGTTTATGTCATTGACAGTGTTTGAAGTGTCTTAGAGAGATTTTATGTCAAGTGTTGAGTATTTAGAATACCTCAATGTTTGTGTACTTCCAGAAATAAATCACCCTCTGCAAGTCTTTTCCTAGACCACTTAAGCCCGTTCCATGACAGCCAGCAATATGTTTAACTCCCATGCAAGGGCCATCCATAAATGACGTCACGCGATTTTGGCAGCTCCCCTTCGTCACACGTCGTCACAAAAGTCAGACCCCCTCAAATATGACGTCACAACGCGTTAACCCCTCCCTTCTCTTGTCATCTTTTGAATGTCAAAATTAACGTTTTGTTTGAAAATATTCACTCTAATTATTATAGTTGAAACAATATTCAGAAACTTTTCAAATTCTTTTTAAAAATGAAGTGTATAATAATTAATTATAAGAGTAAAATACGTTCAATTTTGCGGTAACATATAGCGTTATTAATAAAAATATTTAGTATTATGTGACGTCACATTTCTGGACCCCCACTGTCGTAACACATCGTCACAAATGTTTGACCCCCCTAAGTGCATGACGTCATTTATGGATGGCCCCTAAGTGCATCTTACATTGCAGCGGAACTTCGTTACAATGAACTCGGTTTCAAAGTATACTTGTATACTGTATACTTGTATACTGTATACTTGGTTATAAAGTACAGCAATGTACGGTCCCGTGTGATGCGCTGCTATACCGTATTGGATGGTATTAGATAAAACGTACCGCGGATATAACGTATTAAATTTTACAGACCCCGGCCAAGTATACGTTGTAATGCAGTTCTACTGTATGTTTGACGTTCTAAACAATAGTTTTGACCGCCAAGGTCTTCGGCTGGTACCTTGTTTATCGTCGTGAAAGGTCACTGGAGTGTAGAGAATGCCTTTGAAATTAAAGCCATGTGTTTAGTTGTAGTTTACTTAATCTTCTCCGCTCTCAGATCCTCTAAACCAGCGGTTCTCAACCTTTATAGTGCCGCGACCCTTTTAATTAAATTACCCATGATGTGGCGACCCCCAACGGTTAAACTATTTTCGTTCACAATGTCGACTGTTAAAAATAATAATGCTACGACAATAAAAATGTTCGAAATCGTTATTATTTAATTGTCTCCATGTCTATCCTCAAATGACAATATTATTATAGTAAAACAACTAGTACGTCGTAACTACCACTGAGGAAATTTTGTACAATAACAAGACAAGAGACAGCCCCATATTTCTGATGGTCTCGGGCGACCCCCGGCAAATCGTCATTCGACCCCCCGTGGGGTCGCAACCCACAGGTTGAGAACCGCTGCTCTAAAACTCTTTGGTGTTGCAGAATTGAGATGCTTAGTGTGCCCCTAATTACAGGGTTGATCTGTACTAAACAACCCTATCAGTTGTCATCCTCATTTGAGAGCAGCTGGTGATTCTAAAAGCTGGGGGTCTAGTCCCTCTAACAAGACTTTCTGTTATTTATTACTTGTACCCCCTCCCCCCGCAGATGTCACTCATAACTGTAAGCATTTTTATATGACCGTTGAATGCACTTGCAAAATGCTTTTTCAGTTAGTAGTAGTCCATGGGTCAGACATATGTTTTAGTGGATGAGTATTAGGGTGGCCCAAAAAGACAAAGTATGAGATAGAGACCAGGGTACCATTTCATTTTGTACCTTTTACCAACTGTAGTACTAAGTAAAAATTTCAGGATCTTATTTTATCTGGAAGGGAGTGCTCAATGACCCACAAGTTTGACCCACAAGTTTGACCATTGTACAGATTTCATAAATATTCTGTTACAATTGCCTGCTTACTGATTTACACATTATGCAGTAAATGGACGAAGGTGTGTAACATTCCATGTTCAGGAAACATGTTTGACTGTTGTCAGCAATAAATTTACAAAGTGCAATCGTTATATCGACGTGCTATAATAAATTACAGAAGCAGGATCTAATAATACATAACGTGCCTACAATCAATGGCTTCAACCCACTGTTGTGAAATGATATTTTTTATTGGTACCAGGAACTTGGATCCACTAGTCTGGAGTCAAGTCTGTTTAATGCTAGTAGTCACTTTACAGTTGATGAGCTTTTAGATTTTCAAAAGCATGCTGTGGAAAACTAGAACAATATACTAGTTGGCAACTGTTGAAAAAAGAATATGGTATGCCACTCTTTTGATGTACAGCAAAAACAAGAACTGGGTTCCACTCACTCTTTTTTGCGCACGCTGATGCACTGAAATCCGACTTGAGGAAGACCATTTTCATTGATCAACGGGCTGATCGAAAGATATTCATTTATTGCTGGAAATTGGACGCTTTCAATCAAGTGTGCCAATGACTACACTGACATTTGAAACTTCTGACACTGGCATTACAGACGATTTTTCCAGCCAAAAAGAGAAAGAAAATTAGTATCATCAGCATCAGTACGATCACCACAGGTGATGCATAGCAGATCTATTGTATGCTACAAAAATCATTCTCTTCTGAGACCAGAGACATATTTAAGCTCACCAAGGCAGAAAAAATTTGAAAGATTTGTTCTCTTTGGTGATGATGATTTCAGCTCCAGCTGAGGCCCAGGATCAGATCTGCAGCTTTGGGTTGATCTTGGAAAATTTGAACTAATTGATCCACAGATGGATAAGGCTGCAAAAGATCAAATGACATCTGGTTTGCCTTCCTCTCTTAAGTTAGTTGATGGCAAGGAAAAGCTGGTGTACGATATGACATCATTCTGAATGAAAGAGTTGTCTTGGAGACTTCACTACAACTCAGACATCATACCAGATATCAGCAGAGGACTTAACAGCTGTGGAAGTTGCAAATAAAATGATTAGTGCAATGCATCTTCCATTTTCCAGCTGTATAGCAATGAATGCACTCTATTTTTGTGATGCCATTCATTTGCAGACACCACCTGTTCCACATGACCATTTTCACACTCAAAGTCAAGTCATCATAGGCCATTGGACACATTTTTAGACCCAGTAAAAATTGAGGGAATAATAATATGGGCAACAAATGAAAAAATATAGCTACTGGGCAGTTTTCAGAATAAAAGTTACAACCCTGAAATAAAGAGAAAGGTTCCCTTTGGAGAGCTAAACATTGAATATCAGGAAAGGTGCAAAGTGTTTCTTCAATTTTTGTAACACTGCAGGAAGTACAGTTTTGTCAATAGACAAAGTTCTGCTCTTGTTTTATACAATACTACTAGTAGTGAATAGGTTCAGAAAGATTCAGCCTCCTAGCTATGATATTTCTGAAGTTATAGAGCTCTGAAGTTGTTAGAAATTTAAGTGGCTGTCGCGAAACGCCAAAAAACGGCCGACCCTAGGTACTATGAACGAACGTGAATATCTTAAAAACTATTCAAGATAGTAGGCTTAAATTTTGCAGATTTTCATATGTATGTTTGAGGAACATTTGTGTTAAATTTCATAATTTTTTGAGATGGTCGATCTGTTGAATTGTCACAGAATGACTCAAAACGGAACATTTTTTGAATCTTTGTGGTCATTGAGCACTGCCTTCCAGTTGGAATGAACAGCTGAAATTGCTTCAGAATACTACAATTACCTAATGGAACAAAAGTAGAGGGTACCCAGATCTTTAGCTTTAACTTTGTTTTCCCCATGCAACTGTGAACCACCCTAATGAGTATGTGTGTGTGTGTCTGTCTGTCTGTCTGTCTGTGTGTGTTGTATTTTCGGTTCTTGTGTTTGTAGTTGCTATAGGCCAGTCTGGAGAGTTTTAGAGGCAGATTTTGAAAAGTCCAGACATATACTATACAGTATAAGCAGTAACAGGGTTCCATCATTTTACTTGAATTTTTCATGAGGTAATTGCTGGAAATTGGACGTCAATCGTGAATAATTTTAACGTGTGAGATTTATTAGTATCATCGGATGCAAGTCTACTGCTACTGGTTATGGTGATGATGATTACCGTACTTTGCTAGCAGAAAGATCAAATATTAATAGGATGCGCTTTTGACATCATGAATAGATTCAAATAGATTTGACACAGTTGCAGAAGGACTTTGAATTTATCATCCTTCGCTATAGTTTGAGTTACAAATGAAAGTTGTCATGATAAATATTGTGTTGTGGCGGGTTACTATTACTGAGTAAAATTTTAGCCGGTGTAATGTAATGTAATGCAGTAATTCTTCAATGTACTTTGCATGTTTGATGTAATGTAAGAATGTTGTGGAATATTGAGGAGTCACGTGACCAGATGATGTTTGTCCCTTCTTGTCAGTGGCGGCTCCAGGATTTGGCAAGTGTGGGGCGTTGGGGTGGCATGTGGGAAACTATTTTACCTAAACCTGGACTAGTCTAGTTGCTTAGAATGAGTGCACTAAGGTGCTAGGGGCCACTGGGGGCGGGGGGGGGGCAGGCATTCAATAGGAGGCAAATTAGGTGTATTGCCAGGTATAAAAAGTTGACCATGGGATGAGGACAGAGACGTCATTTCACTCTTTTCCAGGGGCAAAGACACTTTCGACCTGACAAGTTTGTGAAAAACTTGATGACCTTTTTTTGCTTTTCAGACTTTTTATGGCATTAATTACTTAACATCAGGACTCTTTATGGTACCTACTACATAGCACAAGACAAATTAGTCAATTTGCATTTTAAAAACTTTAAAAATACAAAAATCGAGGAAATTCCCCTAAAAATCAGGAGGCCGTTCCCTCCCCCTCACCCCCAAATGACGTCCCTGGATGAAGACATGACCTAGAAGTCAGCATGTAATCCTTTGGAATGACATCCCACTGAATTATTCATGAACTCAGTGACTTACCTTTACATGACCTGTCATACATGTACTGTAAAGGCTTCTGAATTCTGAGATTGACTTCATGACATGAAAGGAATTACAAATGACTCTCATGACAGCTGACAAGTACCGTTCCTATCTATGGCTATGAGTACCGGTACCTCTGTTGACATAGACTTATTTGCACTTGTGGTACTTAGGCAGTCATTTTCTGTGCTTGAAAATTCAGTGTTTCCCAAACTGTGGGTCGTAACCCACTTTTAGGTAGCGGGGCTCAATCTGGGTCGAGGAGTAGGAGTGGGGCAAGATTAGATTTAAAAGTGTCATTTTCTAACCAACACACACCATAATGTCACTGACTTAGCAATGTTGCAAGTACTGTAGGCTTACCGGTACAGGGTGGCATAAAAAAACCGAACCAGTCACATTTAGATTTGCGTGTTTATATAGTCCATTTTTTGTGCCACCCTGTAATTTCAAGAAGTTTATACACCTGCAGCCCATACAAGGTCTATATTAAAATGATTATAGAGTTTTTATCCACATTTAGTTGACGCTAAGTTTGTTGGGTCACGGCATGCTACATGCCTGTCAAAGTGGGTCACGGTTCCAAAAATTTGTGAAGCCCCCCCTTTAAATTGACTGTTTTATTTATTATTCAAGGAAATACTTTGGTGCCGGCGACAAAGTGTGTTTTATTTATTCAAGGAAATACTTTGGTGCCGGTGACAAAGTGTGTTTTATCTATTCAAGGAAATACTTTGGTGCCGGCGACAAAGTGTGTTTTATTTATTCAAGGAAATACTTTGGTGCCGGTGACAAAGTGTGTTTTATTTATTCAAGGAAATACTTTGGTGCCGGCGACAAAGTGACCTACAACGGGAAGGAGTACCTCTGTCGTTCTTGCCTTGAGATGATTCGAGCCACTCCGGTTCCTGCTTCTCCGAGCAAATCACTCACGGAGCAGGAGGAGGACAAGGAGAACATGGAGAATCCGGCTGGGTCGTCCGCTGGACCAGCACAGGCCAGTTCGGCCGTGTTGCGACCCCATCAGATACTCCTTGCCCATCAAGGACCGCTGAATACTCCAGATTCGGATTATTCGACAGACAGTAAGTGATCTAATAATAATAATAATACAGTGGATCCCACTTAATCGCATACCGCATAATTGCATAACCCGCATAATCACATAAAAACATAAAAACCCGAACCAGTGTTTTGTGTGTACAATTAATTATCAGACTATATTATGCTATTTGCATAGCCAGTTAATCACATAAGCAAGGCTTGCACGGCACCTATGCAATTAAGCGGGTTTCACTGTAATAATAATAATAATAATAATAATAATAATAATAATAATGATAATAATAATGATAATAATAATGATAATAATGATAATAATGATGATAATAATAATAATAATAATAATAATAATAATAATAATAATTAATAATAATAATTCAGTTTATAGGATCTGTATAGGATCTGCCCTGTGTGAAAACCATTATGTTCCACCCAGCCATTCATTCCCATTATTGTCTTGCTGTGTGATCTCTTTCTTTGTCCTCTTGTCCTCTCATGGATTTGTTCCTGTATTCTCCTTCTTTGTCTTCTTATCCCATAACAAACCTTTGCAGTAGCCAAGCCAGTGTCATAAATGCTTCATCCAGTTACTGTAGGCCTATAACTTCCACAATACTACAATGGTTTTACCTGCAGAGAAGACTGTGTACTAATTGTAAGTAACAACATAAAAACCCGAACCAGTGTGTTTATCGTTCAATATCATCAATTAATTATCAGACGTAAGATATAAAAATCTATATTTAGTAGTGAAATCGAAATGCTAATACTGACAAGTACAGTTGTCTGGACTTGAAAGGGTAAAGTTTTCTTAAAACCAATTTTGCAAACAAGCTGAAATTCATTTTATTTTATGTTCACTATATTGGGCACATTTATTTTATTTATAAAGAAAATAGCTATGTGTTTTTCTAAGAGTAATGTTAGAATTTATTGGCCACGATAAACCATCACTTATTACCTTTGGGACACAAATGGGGGAGGAAACGATGACGTATTCCATCGCAAAGCATTGAAAATGCAGGTCTTTGTTCAGCCTTAACTTGAGACTGAGGACGAGTTTTGAGACAAAATCCCTTCACAAATCGTTAGCGGGAACATAAAACGTTTTCATTGTTTGTCGGCCGCCGCTGACCGTCAGTCTTTTACAAGTGTCCAGAGGGGCACAATTACCGAATGGAAGCACATAAATAACTGTGATTAGATTGCCACTTGTTGAGTGCACTGGGGGGGCGGGGATAAATGATTGTCATGACAACGCCGGTGGGGACCTGCACCGTTCCCTTGGGAGGCGGAATCTTTTGTGATGGTTAATTTTTAATTTTCCCGCTGGGTGCGCTCCAGCTGCTTAGTTGTGGCCGACCCAAATCGTTTTGAGCAGGTGGGATTGGATGGGTTGGGATGGGATGGGATGCTGTAGGAAGAACTGTTGTCCTGTTGTTTCTGCTTCCTTTTATCCCCATTGAGAGAGAGAGAGAGAGAGAGAGAGAGAGAGAGAGAGAGAGAGAGAGAGAGAGAGAGAGAGACAGAGAGACAGAGAGAGAGACAGAGAGAGAGAGAGACAGAGAGAGAGAGAGAGAGAGAGAGAGAGAGACAGAGAGACAGAGAGAGAGAGAGAGAGAGACACAGAGACAGAGACAGAGACAGAGAGACAGAGACAGAGAGACAGAGTAGAATTGCATTCTAACTCTGCTAAAAATGCCTTTGGTAAAAGTCTCTTCTGGCCGTTATCTGAGTTCTAAAAGACTTGTTTATTGTTGGAATTGTTGATCTCAATGGAAGCAGATGTGTGAACTGGTATTTGACCTTGATAATCACAGTTTATTTAACAATACATGTAGGTCTCCCAAAGCCGTGAGGTTGTTGAAACTTCACAATGGGTTCCGCTGATTACATTTGGAAGCTGCTGATGAGGAAAAAGTGCAGAACTGCATCTGGCCACAGATTAACAGACATTTAAATATAGAATAATTATTAGTAGGAATGTGGTGAAATTTTAGTGGGTGATTGAGTTAATTTATGACTAGAGTTTTCTCATTGGGACAGATTTTTAAGAAAGTTTAATTTGATAAGCTCAAGAAGTAGGTTTATTCACCAATAACTATGAGTGTGTGTGTGTGCATGCATGCGTGTGTGTGTCTGCATTTTTATCTTATTGTTCCTAGCAGACAAAGTTTGACAGATATATTTGATATAATAGTGATGATGATGGTGGTGGTGGTGGTGTTGGTGATGATGATGATGGTGGTGGTGATGGTGATGATGATGATGATGATGATGATGATGATGGTGATGATGAATTTAAAACCACATATTCTTGTGTCCCCATCTTTGCTATGTCAAACCTTACTAGAATTGTAAATATATTCTGTCTCAATTTTTTTCTAGAGCTTTCGAAATGCCACGAAAAATAATGAGCCATTTGAAACGCCACTATACAAAGTCTTTCAGAAATCTATTCTCTGTCAAATATCTAAAAAATCAATCGAGAGATAAGATGGCGCTTAAGAGAGCTGGTTTCTTCTATTACAGGTTTTATAGACCACAAAATATTATAAAATTGATACCCTGTTTGAAATTGGACAAAGCAAGGACTAGTGCTACAGTAGGCTATAGATATGCAAATATTCAGAGGAGGGATGAAACGAATTATCATGATGGTGATGATGATGATGATGATGATGATGATATTGATATTGATGATGATGATATTGATGATGATGATGATGATGATGATGATGATGATGATGATGATGATGATGATGATGATGATGATGATGATGATGATGATAACTTGTATTAAAGTGGTTTAGGAGCCAGGTCAGCCTGTGTGAAAAGTTGAAAACCACTGTGCAAATTTGAATTCTATTGATAGAGCTCTAGACTTTGTCTTCTTCTGGTTAAGTCGAATTAATTTTGTTTTTTATTTACGACATTTAAGCACATTTTACATTTTACGCGTTTGTCTTTAACGTGAGATTTTCTTTTAGTCAAGGATTACATGAGCGATGGACACTTGCCAGACTCTCGAAGTCCTCTTTCTCCGCTTTCTGTGACGTCGGAGTATAAATCGGACGCGTCTTATGACCGTGAGTTTCGGAGATTTCTCTCTTGTGTTTTTGGGAATATTTGAGGAGAATGTTTGATACTGAAGCCCCTATATGCAGTGGTAACACTGGACAGCAAATCTTTACAAAAGTCATGTTACTGAAATGAAATTAGTAATTTTAGTAATTTCTTAGTAAATTTTATGTGCTGGATGTGAATATGACGATCGAAATGAAAAAAAATTGGCTCTAGTTTTATTTGTAATCATTGTTTATTACACTAATGCATGGCAATAGGCATATTACCGGTGTTACTATTGTCATGCATTAGCGTAATAGACGATCATATGCAGATACCAAAAGAAAAGCTAGAGCATATTTTGCATTTTCGACCTTTTAAAGCCAGTAACGTCTTCACTGTTGAACGGAGTAATTGAATTGTCCCTATACCAGACAGATCAATATTTCGATCATTGTGCCCTCTTTCCCTCCCTCTCGTCCCTCCCTCCCTCTCTCCGTCCCTCTCTCCTGTCTTTGTCTGTGTCTCTCTGCCTCTCTTTCTGTGTGTGTCTTTCTTTTTCTGTCTCTTTCTGTGTGTTTGTGTCTGTATCTGTATTTTGTCTCTGTCTGTCAATATGTTTGTTTGTTTGTGTCTGTATCTCTGTCTTTGTCTTTTTTATGCATCTCTATGCTCTGTCTCTCTGCCTCTTCTTTTTTCTATGTATCTATCTATCTATCTATCTATCTCTCTCTTTATCTCTTTATCTTTCTGTTTGTCTCTGTCTGCCTGTCTCTCTTTCTGTCCCTTCCTGTCTTTATGTCTGTATCTCTTAATGTTCAGTGATTTTTTTCTAGACACGATTTGACTGTACCAATCAATCAATGTTTATGTACCGAACTGCTTAAAAAACCCAGTCCGAGTCAGCACATCCAGATATTCGGCATTCCTCGTGATTTGCGTCTGCAGCTAGGCAACTGTTGCCATAGTAACGACTAACCTACAATGGTCTGTTATGCCATTGCGCGATGCCAAAGTGTTTCCTCCGTTTTATGCTTCTGCGCTTTTTTACTTCAGACTGGTATTAACTGAGACATCTTGGGGTTCGTTGAGAAGATGTGAATACTTTATAACATGGATGGATGAGGGATAAATACTGCACACACACACACACATTATGCCCTTGGTACTTAGTTCCCAAATGTCTTTAAATAGGTTTATATATATATATATATATATATATATATATATATATATATATTAAAACGATGCCCTTGGTACTTAGTGCAGGAAAATACTAATCCAATAATCCTTAATACCCAATCATTGAAAATGAACAACATTTTGATCGCCATATAGCTCTATAATAATATATATGTTAAAATCACGCAACATTTATGATATGTACGTTAATGTACGTTAAGATCCTCAAGCTACAAACAATAGCAACGTACGCCCAGCCCTCTGACGCTGCAATGAGACTAAAAGAACAATTGTTACCAATAGCAACGTCATCTTGAACATCTCCACCAACGATCGCGACGTAAGGACTAAACGGTCTACCAATAGTCAACGCTTCGCCCACCAACGCATCGCGACGTAAGGACTATAAACCGTCTACCAATAGTTGTCAGATTTAGAGACATACAGATAAGAATCTTAATATTATAGATATATATATATATATATACACATATATATGTATGTATGTATAATATATAGAGAGAGGGAGAAAGACTTGTTTGTCTTGACTTTATATATATACATACAGTGCTATATAAATTGTCATTTATAATAATAATAATAATAATAATAATAATAATAATAATAATAATATATACATTTGTATATATATATACATATTTTTATATATGTATGTATAAACAATATTCAAACCCTAGTTTTGTCCATCTTTGTTCTTCAGTTTATAAAAATGTGCCAAAACAATGACAATAATCATGCATCTAATACCGGTATGCATCAGCTCTATTAAAATAGTCAAAGAAGGTGTCAGTTGATGGTACTCAAGTTCATCCGAATAAGACAAGGGTCAGTTTAACGATTCCAGAAATCAGTCAGGTTGGAAAGCGGCAAGACAGACAACGGAGGCAAAGCCGACTGGAATAGAGATGTGTTCTTGAAGCGTGGATTTCGCGTTATTCAATTTGTCGGACGATCGAACGGACAGGGGAAGCGCGTTCCGGATTTTTGGACCTGCAGCAACGTTCCCAATAATTGCGATGCTGAGTCTATTTGCGATCGATGATCGATTCTTGGCGTCTTGTTGGGATCGAAAGTGCTTTCCCCCGAGCCTCGCGTGCTCATAAGGCGGTGCTGATCTCCGTTTCTATGACACTCATATCCAGGCATGCAATACTACGGGATACTAGTGGGGCATAGTGTGAACTGCAGTAAATAAAAACCATACTGTGTGACGTTGATTTTTATCTCTGAGACAATGCATGGCTTGTGATTATATCAGAGACTCCGGAAGCATCAAGGGAGTTAGAAAGAATTGCTGGACAGTCTCGTAAGTTGACCCTTGTAGACCGGTTCTTACATAGAAATCAATAGTCGCTGGTACAAGTACAGTACATACATAGTCTGTGGTAAAGACGGCGGAAAGTTGAAGCCAATTTGCCGCCATCTTTGCTACGTTTCAGACAATGGTTACCGTGGTTACCATTAGCGTAACATTTTTAATTTCCGGTCAAGTGATCACAGTATTTAAAATGGCGGAAAACTGGCTTCGCTTTCAGACACCGTGGAATGTTCTAGTGATAATTAAACTCAATGAGTTCTTATATGCTTTTGCTCAATATAATTTCAGTTGAATTGCTTGCTTTGTTATAAGTTGCATCAGATCATTGTTGTTTAAAATTAAGCCATAACCTATGGTACTACTTTTTATATGCACAAAAGTTGAGTGATTGTCCTGTGTTAAAAACACTTATAGGTGTCAAGGAGTGTCTGCACATAGAAATTTTTGACAACTTTGAATTTAATTTTCAATGCAATGCAGGACATGCTATTTTATTTTATTTTGTTTTCAGTGTGCTAGTATGTTCAGATAAGTATTGGATTATTTTATTTATGTGCCTTTATCTACTGTAAATAAATGTTTTACTTGAAATTTTGTTGTTTTTTATTATTTTTATTATTTTCATTTATCAAATGGTTTAGCTGGTGAAAATATTATAGCTTATTTTCTTTTTAAGACATTTTGAGCATTAGATATTTTGCTTTCAGATGTGCTGGCTTTTTTACTGATAATATTTTGTCATGTACGAGTACTTTTAAGGGTAGAAATTGACAAATAAGAATACTTGACCTTTTCTACCAGTATAATGGATTCATGAATTGTTTATAAGAAAACCATTACATTAACGTGGCGTTCAATATTTGAACGAAAAAATTTTCATAGTCCCAGAAATTGACAGATTAGATAAATTCATCACTACATTCATTGTCTTGCATTCCACAGGAGAGAGAGAGAGAGAGAGAGAGAGAGAGAGAGAGAGAGAGAGAGATCCCTCTGTTTTATCGGTGCTCCCTGATTTCTTGGACAAACTCTTGTGTAGCCTGCAATCCTTTTCACCGGCAATTCTGTGGGTTTCAGAATTTTTTTCAATACTATGGACCAGAATGCATTTACCGGTAGATATAAGATTAGATTTGGATATCTGAAGTGGTGTGTCCTCCACGCAAAGTTCATTTTCTTGTTTCAGTGAGTGAGTGAGCGAGTGAGTGACTGAGTGTCCTGCAGAGAATGTATTTTTCCTGTTTCTTTAAAAACAGTGAATAGAATAGATAATGGATTGAATTGGAAGATATGCAGTTGAGTGACTTAGATGTTTCTTTCAGGTTCTGATAGTAGAGGTTACCTTGTGCCAGGACCTCAGCATTCTGTGAGTAATTGACATTCTTTATTAGCTAATAAAATTCTACTGCAACAATGAATGCTTGAATACAGTGGCGTGCATAGAACTTTTGGCGCCCGGGGCAAGATATAAATTTCTTGCCCCCCCAACAGTTTAACTGTTTTTTTACCTTCCAAAAAACTTGTTACAGCCATGGTTTATGGTGGCCTCCCACCCCCCAAGACGGCGCCCAGGGCTGCTTATGTGAGCCTAGGTGTGCCACTGCTTGGATCTACAGAATTTTGCACCTTTAATGTGCTAAGTTTGCAGTTTTTAAAAACATCTCGGCATCTCGGCATTTGCTGATGTGTCTCGGCACAGAGCACTGTATTATCGTTAAAAAATTTCAAATGCAATTTAAAGAGAAATTTCCACACATCATGTACACACACAGGTGCACATACACACACGCACATACACGCGCAAGGAAATGGTTATTATCGAAAAAACCACAAAAGAACTTGTATTTTGAGTTAATGCTACAGGACACCAGCTATTTATTCACTTCGAGTCCAAAGAATCGCTTGGGGTTATGGGCGGGGTGGTTATATATTTCATCCAATGGACTGATTCACTGACAAAAGCATATTAGTTACATCCAGTGGGCTGCCTATCAATTAATGGTATGGTGAAGTACCAGTAGTGAGTGGTCCTGTATTTGCTTGGATCTTCCAGAAATTAGGTGCCAAATTGTCTTGGTCTGCTAACATGTGTACTACAAATTTACTATCAGTCAAGATTGAATGATGGCAACTGGCAACTGATATTATCAGTCTTGACTGGAAGAGACAGACCTCATTACTGCCGATTAAAGAGCTTATCTTAATTAGAACTTTATGGCACGCCATTAAGGTTAGATAAAACTGGGGTGGCTAAAAGTTTTTGGGATCCGCGGGTTGGCTTTCTTTGTGGGGATGGGGGTGAATTGAACCTGTTGATTCATTTTTGCATGAAATTGTGGTAAAATGTGTAGTTTTAGAATGTTGAACATTTTGATAAGTGCTAATTGTAAATGCATCGTAATTTGTACAGTTTGGCGTTTCAAGTGCTGTATTGCTGTACATTGTATTGTATACCGGTATTTTTACTGCGTTGTGTATTGTATGCAGATGCATTATCGTAGCGTGAGTCCTGGTTCTGTTGTTTCACATTCAACTCACAGATCAAAGGTTTGAGAATTTCAAGAGAAGATGTGAATTCTGTCTCAATGATTTTAAATGGGACATTTTTTGTCAAAGCACGTTCAGTTTTGCAAATAAGATTATGACAGTCATTTTACTCTGTTGAGCTGTAGCTTTTGAACTGTTTCAAACAATTTTAAAGAAATCCAATTCAATTTTGCTCCAAAAAGAAAAAGCCATGTTTTTGTGTCCTAGAAGTTTTGTGCCAAATTGCCAAATGTTATTTTCCCGTTGGGCTTAATCCTTTCGTTACTGTGGCAACCCACCCACCCTCCCGAACTGGCGTAGGTAAAGTGAAATTCCAACACAGAACCCATCTATTATTACATTTAGATACCATCGCCCCGTTCTGGACTGCCGTGCATTATTGGTATAGGTGGCCCTTTTGCCCGAAGGGTCACAGAAGAGGCTAGATTTAGGAGCCACTGGGGCTGAAGGATGTTTAGTGGCTAAAGGGTTAATGCAGAGCATGATGAGAACTCTTTGGGGAATATAAATGCAACATAAAATGGATATTTTTATTTGATGGCAAATTAGAATGCGAGCCTGAAAATTGGTAAAATGGAGGGAAATCCGGAAATCTCTTAAATCATGTTTTTGTGAGAGCAAATGGCAGGAATTGTCTGCCATTAGTGGAAATAGTTTCTCGATTTTCTACCAGAATTTTACGTTACGTTTTTCGTATAAAATAATCAGAATAGTTATTCGACCAAATGCACAACTGGTCAGTGGCGTAGCCAAGGGGGGTTTGGGGGTTAAAACTCCCCTTGGGCGCCGACAAAAGAAGTTTTTAATGTGTTTCCATGCATTTTTTTATTTTCGGACGCGGTTTTGAGGGTCAAAACCTTGGGGCTGCTGACCAAAATTTTTTAAGCACCATAGATGTAGGAAACATTTTAAAATTTTAGAAGGAAAGATTCGGGATAGATACATAGAAAAAAAAAATCAAAAGTCAAAACCAAAAGAAAGCTACGCCACTGACTGGTCCAGTAGTTTTCAAAACTTAGGTATATTCAATTAAATTTTATGAGGAGCCCAATTTTTTATGACTGGTGTCCAAGGACCAGATATTTTTAAAATCATTACTTTTCATTTATCACTATGGCATGCAGATATATTATGACAATTTCTTGTACTCGGGCTGCTTTTATAATGTTATTATATTTATCAGATATTATACATATATCATGAAGTAAGTAAGGGTAACTAGACTTAATATATATGTACTACAGTCATTGAGTAAATACAAGCCACAAGCAGTTACATTGAATGTGTGTCTTATTTCTTCCGCATCTATGCGGGCCATTTCACCCCCTTGGCGGGCCGGATCTGGCCCGTGGGCCACCATTTGAATACCGCTGCTGTAGAGCGAATGGCAAATGATGTACAGGAAATAAAGCCTGGCCTTTGCATCCAAAACCTTTAACATCTGTGCTTCCATTTGTTGCTTATCTTCGGCCAAAATAAAAGCCCAGGATATGTTATTGAGGCGAGCGAAGAAATATGGCTGGTAATATTGTGGGCAATAAATCTTTTCCATTCGTGCTTGCGATGGCACGAATATGGATTTTCCCCGAATAGACACAATTTTGTATCTCTCATCCTATTTTACTAGGATATGTACCGGCAGTGTTTAATCTAGGCCGTTTCCGGGGGAAATTGGCCTTTTTCCCCCGGAAATTTCAAATTCCTTCCCGGAAATTTTGGAATGCTACATGGACTAACAGCGGCCCCTAGCAGAATTCCCCCTCCAGCTTTGTCAGTTCCCCCTCCACCCCCGGCTTTTTCAGTTTCTCCCCGGAGTTCAGGAGTCTAGATTAAACACTGTGTACCGGTATTAGAGAGAATATTGTATGAAAATCAAGTGAATACATAAATAATTTTTAAGAACCTGTTTTGAACCTTAAAAGGTTTGATGATATCAATTTTCCTTGCAAAAGAAAGTTAACTGAATTGCTGGGGACATATTTTGCAAACAAAACAGGATTGTCTAGAGAAAGAATTAATACAAGGCACAATGTGCCAGGATTACGAAAAAGAGGCTGACCAAGAAAAAGTGGGAAGATAGCATAAAAGAATGGACAGGACTCACTACAGAGCAGGGGAACAAGAACAGCAGAAGACCGTAACACTTGGAAGAAGGCAGTCCACAATGCAGCCAATCTTGGGAGCGAAGACTGTTAAAGACAAGACAAGATGGTGTAACGTCACGAAATAGAAGAAATTTATCAGGAATATGAAAATAATTCTTTATTTACATTGTTGATGTGTTTTGTTGTATTCATTTAACAGAATGCTAAGCAGTTTATAATAATTTTATTTTATAATTAATTAAAATTGTGGAATTTTAGGATTCTACTGGGAGCCTAGGTTCGGCGACGCGACGCGCAGAACCAAATTTCGGCAAGTTCTACCAGGCCTCGTATCTGGAGAAGAAGGACGGTTTCAAGCGTGGGCCTTCCTTGAATCCGGTGGAGAAACCGCCTCTGCACTACCATCGACCAGGTAAGCCTCGAATCCTCCTCCGCCAAACGACAGACATTTCCCCGAATGCTTGCTTGCGCATTTGTTGTGCGCTCAGGTAAGCGATTGTAATCAACAGGTGCAAATGACTCATTGTCTTTGTACTGGAGCAGACCGTCTTTGAAATGTCTTGCGCTGGCTCGAGATGGTTGCATTATGCATGAGACGGTATATTTGCATGTGTGGTTCTGATAGGACCCAAATGGTAATATATATATATATATATATATATATATATATATATATATATATATATATATATATACACATATGTACATATATATACATATATATACACATATGTACATATATATATACATATATATACATATACCGGTGTATATATGCATATATATGTACATACATATATACATATATGTACAATGTATATATATATACATATACCGGTATATGTGTATATATATATATATACATATACCGGTATATATATATATGCATGTAGATGGGTATATGAAGAGCATGAAAGCAGGCCGCAGCTTGGCCTCTTGGTTTATGGGACATCTGTGAAAATGTTTCTGGGCATAATTTTTGTCTGTTTGCCATTATGCCTGTCCGTTTGTTTACTTCTGCATGCTTGTATCTTTGCTGTATTCTGTGGGGGGTGGGTGGTTGTTCTGCGCGCGTTGGCTTCTTGGTGTCAGCTGGTTGATCATCGATCAGCCGAGGCACGTCCTGGTCATATTTCATCCACTGAGCCGTGTCTCGGTCGTAATCAAACTCAAATGCGCGAGTGCGAGCTTGTTTGTCGGTCGGTGCGAGTGTTTCGAACGGAAGTTAGTCTGACCTCTATGCTGTTGTTTTTGTTTTGTTGTTGTTTGTTATTTTATGCAGAGGGTTTCAGTTATCGTAAAGTTCGCACGGACATCAAGAAACCGTCAAAAAAAGGCAAGCCAAATGCCAAATCTCTGCAATTCTGATCACTAAAGCATATTTTTTATTGCAAAATATCAAGAATAGGCTGAATAGGCTGAAATAGTTAAAAATGAGTTCTTATGGACTGTGATTGATTCAAATTATGGAGAGAGAGAGAGGAGGACATATATATATATATATATATATATATATATATATATACAGGAGAGAGAGAGTATATATTTTATCTGCTTCTGAGAGGTCAAGAGAGAGCTGAAGAGTATATATTTTCTGTCTCCGGACACTTTTTTTGTAATAAGAGAGGGAACTAAGTAGAGAGGGAAGAGATATATATATATATATATATATATATAGAGAGAGAGAGAGAGAGAGAGAGAGAGAGAGAGAGAGAGAGAGAGAGAGTGTTTGTGTGTGGCACTCTTTATGTAGTCGAAAGCCCAGCTTTGCATTTTGTTGCATTGGAAAATGTCACATGACTAAATAACTCCCTGATAATACATTGGTGCATCTCACACATGCGCAGCATTGAATTTTCTCTGCTCAACATTGTGGCACTTTAGCCTTTTGATTTGCTAACGTGTCGTCATTTCCGTTATTTTCTGCTTCTATCTCGCTGTCCATGGGGGTCGCAGGATATCTTCGTTTGGCCGGTACGTGGAAACAGTGTGATTATCGATGTGATGTCTCGCAATATATCTATTCTTATTTTAATGCAGCATTTTGGCTGTTTTGGTTTGTTATTCCGAACCAGTAATTACAGTGAAACCCCCTTAATTGCATAGGTGCCGTGCAAGCCTTGCTTATGCGATTAACTGGGCTATGCGAATAGCCGGGACGTCTGATAATGAATTGTACGCACAAAACACTGGATCGGGTTTTTATGTTGTTATGCGATTATGCGGGTTATGCAATTAAGCGGTATGCGATTAAGTGGGATCCACTGTACTTTATTGTCTACTGTGTTGTCTTTGTGTATATTTGTTTCTTTGCCGATGCAGAGATGTAATATTTATCATTTGATCTTCCTTGAGGAATAAATTGAATGAAAAAGAATGATTGATTGATTGATTGATTGATTGATTGATTGATTTACCAAATCCCGATCTAGTGTTTGGTTTTGATGATTCTATATTCTGTGTTTACAGGGTGGCACAATAAAACTGGTGCCATCCTCCTGTTTCATTGCAAACATTTTCACAACGCCCTAGTACCTAGTGGCTCATATTTTTGATGAACGTGTGCTGACCTGCATTTTCGCCAGGTGGCGCCACTGCACTTTAATATTTGAAGATAAACTTGAATGGTTGCGTTCAGGATATAATACTGCAGAGGTGCACCAAATTTTATGCATTTTCACTCGAGGTTATGCGCCCTCCCTGTACATAGATACAGTAGAACCTGGTTATATCGAAGTTCGAGGGACCGTTAGTTATAGGCTAATTTATATAGCGCTATTGTCCTAGCGGGCTAGAGTCAAGAGTGCTTTAAAAAACAATTTGATGACCGTGATAAATACTTCGATATATCCGAGGTTCGATATATCCGATTCCTGTATAATTAACACTGTTTTCGCGGGACCGGCGCTCAAACTTCGATATAAACGTGATTTCGATATAAGCGAGTTCGATATAACGAGGTTCTGCTGTATGTATGATAGGTGTGTGTGTGTGTGTGTGTCTGTGTGTGTGTCTGTGTGTGTGTGTTGTGTGAATTAATGTATTTGAAGTCAAATTTAGTAGTAGTAGTAGTAGTAGTGAAGTTGTCTTTGTCCTTCTGCTACAACAGTTACCAACTCGTTTCTTCCGTTGAGAAGGAATTCGGAGCCGTACAGACCGACCAAGTCGCAGGAGCCGATCCAACTGGCAAAACATCCCGATGCCCACCGTCCGGAAAAGAACCAGCCGCTTCCGATCGAAAGGGACGACTTCCCGGCGCCGCCCGCTGCCGCTGCGGCCTATCCAGAATTGCGTAAGTATGAAAGTTGTTTTGCGATGATGCTGAGAGACTTTGGGAAATGTGATGTAATGTAATGTAATAGAGATGCATCTTGAATTCAATTTTGTGTAAATTTGTTCCTATGCAGGTTGATTTTATTTGTTTTGTTATATTATTTCATTGCAGTGCTTTTAATGATGGGTGAAACCAGGGATATTTTTACGCCCCCTAACACCCCCAACACCCCCAATTTGAGGTCAACACCCCTCCCCCCCTAATTTGGTAATGTGACAATGGTATACATACAAAATGCATACTATTTAGCTCCAGACACCCCCAATTTGAGGTCGACACCCCCTTCCCCAATTCACAATCCTAGAAATATCCCTGGGTGAAACATAGCAGTTTTACACAGGGCAAGGCTCTACTGAACCAACTTAAGCATTATTATTATTATTATTATTATTATTATTATTATTATTACTGCTATTATTATTATTATTGGCCTTTCTTCTATTATCCTAAATATACAGACAACTTAAGAGAAACAACAAGAACTAAAGACAACATCGAACTAACAAGGAAAACCAGAAACAGATAAGAGTGGAACTCTATGATGACAGATGAGCCCTGATAAAAACAGTGGAGATTGCATTTAATTATTATAATTAATGCATATGTCTGTTGACAACACTTAACATGTCTGTTAATAGCATAACCCACATAATCGCATAACAACATAAAAACCGACCAGTGTTTTGTGTATCAGACATAGCCCTGTTAATCGCATAAGCAAATCGGCACCTATGCAAATAAGCGGGGTCGAGCACCATCGCCGGAAATCGGGCACGGGGTCCCTCGGCAACGAACTCGACAATGGAGCAACCAACGGATTGGACAACGACGACAACGACGAAGACGGAACCAACATCGATCCAAAAGTGGAGAAGGAAATCGAAGAACTTTCAAAGATCCCCGATTCTGGCGCCGCGATGATGATACTCGAAGGACTAAAGAAGAGAAAACAAGAGCCCTCCAACCTCGACCCTCGCAGCGCCTCCCGGACGCCCTCGGCGTCCGTCGAGCCGCCCTTTAGGACGCGCTTCGAATCTTCAATATATGCATGTTGGTCTAGTTTTAACAGCATTTTCAAATATTTTCAAATGTAATATAACAGAATACTTATATAGCGCCCGTTCTGAAGAATCACTCAGAATCGTTCCTGCTGTAGTATGGTATGTATATTTTACAAATGTTTGTCTTAACCCTATATTGCACTGTGTTGCCTGGTTAACCCTCTATTCACTATGTTGCCTGCAGTTAACAGCGTTCAATATAGGGTTAATGTTGCTCACCAGTGCCATCTGCAGGACTGCAATTTACTCCAGGCATTTTTTGGAGATTCTTTCCACTTAAAGCAACCTCTCAACATAACTACAACCTTAGACCTCGAGGACTCAACCTGGAAATTCATCACCAGACTAATGATTTGACTAATAAAAACTATTATAACTTTATTATATTCAGGACGTAAATGTGAAAATAATCTTAATTTCCAATAACTTTTATTTTTGTATTTGATACATAAGGTATGCATTATTATTATTATTATTATTATTATTATTATTATTATTATTATTATTATTATGTGTTATTATGTGTTATTATGTGTTATTATGTATTATGTTTTGACCTTGTGTTTTGCCAAGGTGGATTTAATAAAGCAATCTTGTATTGTATTGTAATACTGTATTGTATTGTATGACCTGTGTAGACTTGCTTGTTTATATTATAGTGGTCTTTTAATAAATAGTTCTTTAGCATAATTTTATCTCTAATTTTAGCTCCTTCTCGCGACCTTGAACTTCGAGCACGTCTGCCTTCATTGGACGACGCTTTTTCGGAGCCAAAATACAGAACATGTTATACTCCAACAACACAGTATCTAGGTATGTACTTTGCGGTACTGATAGAAACTAGAAACTTACATGTGATGAAAGTTGCCTTTGAATAAATTACTACACTGGTTTAAATTGTTCTAGTGCATTAACCCCTTAACCGTGTATTTAACTGTAACTCAATGTAAAAGAGATCTCCGGGATCCCAGTTAGGGTGTTGTGTTATAATCCAAAAAACTGGACTAGTCGCAAAAAACTGGACTAGTCGCTTGGTCTTCACCAGCTGGCGCCACTGCAATTCGGATTGTGAAAGAAAAACTTTAATGACTGCATACTGGATATAATACTGCTGAAGTACACCAAATTTCATGCGTTTTGTCTCAGAGGTTGTGAAATTATTTACAATGAAACATGACGGTACCAGTTTTTTTTTGGCTCACCCTGTACAGTGACTTTATAGGCTCAACTAGGATCAACATTAACGATTTTTATGTTGCAGGCAGTAGCTATGACTTTCAGAAATAATTGCAGATGTGCTATTTTACCATAGTAGCACTATTTGCATGTGAAAGTGAAACTCTAATGGCGTGATAAATTCGTAAGATGCTAGAGAAATGCTCCCGGACTCGGTGACTGCAGTCACATCCTTCGAGTCGTTCACCATCAAACTTAAGACGCACCTCTTTTAAAACATCGTACGATTGCTCTACGTAAAGCGCTCTTGACTTTGGCCCCAGCTATGTTACCGCGCTATATAAATCATCGTGTAAAATAGAATAGAATAGAAATAGAGAGATGTTTGCTTAAATATTTCTTGAGTTGTTTTTTGTGTATATTTGTGTTGTCAGCCAGTAGAAAATTTTATGAGATTCCAAGGGAGGTCATTCGAAGTTATCAAGGTACGATGCGGTTTGCATCGAGTGCAATGTGTCTTCTGTCGCACTGTATAGAGGCTTTGCGGATCTGTGGGATTATTTCTTTGTTGCACTTGCATGCATTTTGCCTTTGGCGTCGGGGGCTCCGGTCTTGGTCTTGTCCTGTCGTAGCTGGCTAAGGGTTTTCTCTGCATGCGGCCGAATTGCGGATTTCTGTTAAGTATTGTGATTGCTGGACCTGTGTGTATATAGCGGTGGCGTGGCCAGGATTCTGGAACTGGGGGGGGGCGGGGCATGTCAACATTTTCGGGTCAGAATGTCTCGACCACGAGCAGAAGAAAGGTCAACATGTCAGACACTTTAAACTTTCGCACGTTTACTTTCACAGTTTCTTTTCTATCATGCTGCCTCCACCCCTCCCCCAAAAAATCCCCAATGGTTTTGCGCAAAGGGGCCATCCATAAATGACGTCACGCGATTTTGTCAGTTTTTTTGTTTGAACCCCCCCCAAGTGTGTAACGTCATTTATGGATGGTCCCAAATCCCACAACTTGTCACAGCCTGAATATAGGTCTGGGTCCCCCCCCCCAGTGGCTATGCAAACGGTGTGTAGTGATGTGTATGCTGGACGTGTTTTACATGATTGTTTTTTGGGCGTATATAGTTTACAAATGTCTGATTTAAGTGCAAATGATTTGGAATCTTAGAGCATGGAATCCTATATTCATATTCTATTAAGGGGTCCATGCTTAGAGCCACCGTGTTTTGCACATGTGAGCCGTGGAGAGTTTTGGACATCATGGGCTAGAAAGTTCATATCCAAATGGTGACGACTGACCGTTTTTGCTTGTCAGAGTTTTTTCAAACATTGGAATTCATTCATTCATTCATTCAGGCCCGATTTCCCTGGGCAGAGCGCTTTAACATCTCAAATCACCCAAACAGATGCGTTTTTAAGCTCATATCCAAATGGTGACGATCAGGAAGAGAGTTCCACAAGATAGGGTTGTTTTTGATCTCTCTCCAAACTTGTCAGAAGTTTTTTCAAACGATTGGATCATTGCATCGGAATTACATCAAGTGTGCAAAAACTGGTGATGACTTTTTCGATGGTCAGTCTTTTTTCGTCATAAAATATAAAATCCCATGTGTTAACATTTAACGACCCACCTGGGCGCTCTACAGATTCCCGGGCCCCAGGGCATTTGCCCCCACCCCCACATGTTAAGTGCCCCCACCCCACGCTCTCAGTTGCCCTGTATGAGCGTCTTGTGTTGTTGACCTTTATTGTATGATGTTGTTTCTTTATGCGTTGTTGTTGTTGTTGTTGTTGTTGTTGTGTTGTTCTTGCTGTGTTGTCTTGTCTAGCTTGTTAAGGCATAGATCTGCAACTATTGGCTTGGCTGCGGTTGAGTTTGTCGAATGATGTCTTGATGGGTTCGTGAATTTTCGGCCATTTTTGTCAATTTCTAGTTTGTCTTCTGCTGAAAAGTGGAGCGACTGAGCTTAGTTTTTATTGTCGCTTCACTCATTTTTTTCTGCTTATTTCACTATTCGGCTCACTTGTGCTGTAGTCATGTTCGGGGCTTGATGTTAATTCGCACAGCCACATTGTGCACATGCAAGGAAATGTTTATTAATTAATTATTTTAGAATAAATGGTTTTTTAGTTTGTTTGTTTTTAAATAAAGAAAGAGCCATAAGTGACTTTATCGTCAAATTATGCATCTGACTTCATTATCAGCCTTATTGTTCCTACTTGTTTTTAACAGAGGTCCTGAAAACCGAAATTCTCTGATCAGGCGATATTTTGCTGGCAATGTCATGTGTCAGAAATAGCAATGGGTCATTCAAGATGACCCTTTGACCTTTGACCCATGACCCATGACCCGTGGGTCATTGGCAATTAGACACCTATCATATCTTTTCAACCCCTTAAGCCATGTCAAAACTAATGTTGATTGTCAAACAGACATGAAAGCACCTGGCATAAATGAAATAAAATGTCACAGAATAAATACACCGATGAAAATGTTACCAACCTGACCAGTACCTAGTACCGGTAATCAAGAGTAATGTCATTACCATGGAGTGGATTTATACAAAGATTGCATTGCAAATGTTTATTTATCAATGAATGCTAACTTGAAATTTTCCTTGAAATTGCAGTCTTTAAAATGCATGATTGTTAATGGTTCAAGACTCATTGATCCCTGAACCATGCCACCTGTTGGGTGTGGACGACCCATTTGACCAAAGAACCATCTCTGACATGTGTACTTTAAGAAAAGATGCAACTGTTCAATAACTGTGGACCATTGTACAAGTGTCAGAACCGTTGAGTTGGCCACATTTCTTTATGCCTACAGGCAACATCCTGTTAATGATTTCTTGGTCACTTACCTACACACACACACACACACACACACACACACACACACACACACACACACACACATATATATATATATATACGATTTTGTGCTAATTTTGTTATAAATAATTTTTTTGTTGTGTCGTAGTTCCGAAACCTGGCTACAGTCTGCGCTGTGGAACGGCTGACAGCAGAAACGGTTTTGTTTCGGTATGGCATTTGTATATTGTCCATTTGTACGAACCCTTTTAACGATAACATCTTTGTGGCATTATTTGTTATGTCGCTATTTTTCTTATTTAAAAATTTAATTTGGACTGTCTTGCACTAAATATCTCTTTACATTGTGACTTCATGATCGAATACAGTGGATCCCACTTAATTGCATACCACTTAACTGCATAACCCGCATAATCGCATAATAACAACAAAAACGAACCAGTGCGTACAATTAATTATCAGACGTCCTGGCTATTCGATGCATAGTCCAGTTAATCGCATAAGCAAGGCTTGCACGGCACCTATGCAATTAAGCGGGTTTCACTGTATTATCATTCATCAATGTTTCTTAGACCAACATTTTTATACTAAAATTTGTATATGTCATTGTACAGTTGTGCAACTGCTGTTGAAGCATGTTGAACCTTATGTCGGTTGTCTGGTTCATATTGCCACGAGCAGAATTTCTTCTGTTGTAGGATTCTGATGCGTACTTTTTGGGGAGCTACTATTACCCACGGCGACCGGGGAGCAGCGATGCAGTTCTCGAGCGGTCTGGATATTGTACGTAATGTTGCCGCAGCATTCATCAATGTTTGTAATTTCTGCAGTGGTGTAGCCAGGATTTTCCACGGGGGGGGTGGTGGGTTACGACCAGCCATTCCCTGACTTTGAAAATCCTGACAGGGAAAAAAGGTTGTCATCTATTATTTTGCTTGGTTAGGTTAGTCATAATGACTGAGTGGACGGCATTTGCAACTTTATTCATATTTTTTGGCTTCTTTTTTTTGCTACCTTGAACCCGATTTTGGTACACCTCCATCCAAAGAATAATAATACGCAATTTTAAAATGTTGGGTGTTGCAGCCACTGAAAGTATAGATTGTCTTGACTCTGTGGTCCATACTCATTTACCAATATCCTAGTTTAGCAAATAAAGGTAGGTGTCAGTCGTTGGGTTTTGTGTAGGCAATCAGCAACGTAGGTGGTATAAACCATTAGTCTGGTTTTATAGAAATTTAGCTTAATGCTGCTTTTTACCACCGCCCTCTAGTGAGTAATTTCTTCTGTGTATCTATCTAGTTGCAGTGTTGTTTTGTCTTGCTGACCAGTAAATAATTCATTTTCACTGTGTTTGATGATGATTGATGATGATGATTTTGTGGGAAACAGCGAGACAGATGAAGGAAACCCAACTAGAATAGCTGTGATTTCAGTCTAGATTTCAAAGCACTTTGCAATGTTACTGTTGTAAAAATGAGAGGTCCAAAGTGTCGACAAAATCCTTCTGTCAGCTAATGGTTTTATAAAATTTAATTTTTATCAAGTTGCTGTTTTGCCTTGCTGTGCTAAAATAATTCACTGTGTTTGAATTTGAATTTTTGTCAGATTCCTCTCAGTCTGATGTCGAGGAATATGACCCCACAACTGGGCTGAGGGTAAGAATCTCGTTCAAAATCTTTACAGTTTTCATATTCTTTTGAATGTGTAGACTAGTAGTGGTAGTAGTAGTAGTGTAGTAGTAGTAGTAGTAGTAGTAGTAGTAGTAGTGGTGGTAGTGGTGGTAGTGGTGGTAGTAGTATTTCTCTGGATTTTTGTTGACAGAGGAACACAAGACTTCGTTCTTCCGTGATTCCGGACGGAAGGGTTACTCCGATTTCCCTTTCCGGTCATAGAAGAAGTATTCCAAGCATTTTCAGACTTGAGGAACCATCGAAGGTATCGTACTGTGAATGCAACACAGCTACAAAGCATATTCATGTGCAATGACTTGTTACTTGTTTGTCCAAATAATAAGGCTTGATTGCAAAAGTATTCCAGTTACAGTAGAACAGTAGAACTCCAGTATAACGTACTTAGCGGGTCTGTAAAATTTAGTACGTTGTATCTGAGGTACGTTATATCCAATACCATCCAATACAGTAGCACGTCACATGGAAATGCACTTGTTCACAAGATCGTATATTTGACTGTTGACTGTACAGCACTTTTGGTTTTGGCTGATGGCTATGTTACTGCGCTTTATAAATCATCGATAATAATAATAATAATAATAATAATAATAATAATAATAATAATAATAATGGAACCGTACATTGTGGTACATTATAACCGGGTACGGTATATGTTATAACATTATAATCAAGTCTGTTATAACAAAGTTCTACTGTGTAAATTTCAACATTTCCAAGCATTTTTTGATGCATAGCAGTGCATTGGATATTAAATTTATCAGATTTTATGACATTCAGTTGTTGATAGCTAGATGAAGACATTACTATAAAGGTATACCATGTGTATGTCTGCAATACATGCATTTGAGATTCCAATGTAGGTTTCTTATCAAAGTATGACATTATATTCTCCTTTTTTTAAAGGTTTAGTCGTGGTTCAGTTAATTTGGGTAGTATTAGTTCGAAACAAACTCTTGTACAGCAGCGATTTGTTTTGTGGTTTTTTAGACTTACACTTATGATGAACTGAGACTGAGCAGTCGCAGAAGACCTGCGGGATTGGACAGCGACCATCTCGAAGTATGTAATTTTTGCTGATCATTTAACGTAAAATTTCCAAATGTTTTTTAAAAAATAGTATGGAGTAGCTATGCTCAAAGGTGGGGTCATTTAATCTAAATGGCAGTTTTGGAGTTGCCGGGTGGGTTGGGGGTTGACTCCGCCCCCCAGCTAACTTTGCAACCCTCACTTAAAAAATACCTAATAACAAATACATGCAGTCTCTGTCATTCTTTGAATTTCAGTCCTCAACCCCCTTCCTCCCCCCAGCTCAAATTTCACAACTCCAATACTGCCAAAGGGTCATTGTGGTTGGGATGTTACAGCCATGGAGGAAATGATTTTTTGAAGAGAAAGGCTTTGAGTTTAGATAGAAAAACTTGAGGAGACATAACTACCGGTAAAGATTAAGCACCTAGCACCTAGGAATAAGAAGATATTTCAGTGCTGCTTTTGAAAGTGCTATAGAAATTAACGTGACTTTACTTACTTACATAAAATAAGGATGGCATTATCTTCATAAATAGTATACTAAGTATAGTATGATGGTATTATAAGGGTTTTGAATACATGTGTAAGTTTGCCGAATACATAAGTTACATGTCTGAGTAGAATTTTCTGTCTTCTTTTATGCATTCAGTAGTTGTGTATTGTGATTTTCTTTCGTTTTTACTTTACTTTACTTTACTTTGTTTTTACAATGTCTAAGAGAAGGTTTAGGCATATGCTTAAGAAGTTATCATTGACTATTAACCCCTTAACCGTGTATTTAACTGTGACTCAATGTAAAATGGATGGATATATCCGGGATCCCCAGTTAAGGGGTTAAGACATGATGTACCAAAAGTTTGTATGTCTTTCAGCAATACTTATCAAAAGATGAGTTTAAAGGACTGTTCAACATGTCGCATGAAGACTTTTACCATCTCGCAGAGTGGAAACAGAACGACATTAAACGACGCATAGAACTGTTCTAATGGAATTCTTTGAGGAGCTTTGGCGCATGTTTAGCCGATATATTCACACCAACAATGCTGTGCTTTCAGAATTTTACAGTAGAACTTCTCTATAGCGTACTTAGCGGGTCTGTACAATTTAGTACGTTACATCTGAGGTACGTTACCTCCAATACCGTCCAATACGGTAGCGCATCACACTGGACCGTACATTGCAGTACATTGTAACCGAGGATCTGTTATAACCAAGTCTGTTATAACCAAGTTCTGCTGTATTTCTTTAAACAATAGGTTTTTATTTCCATATGATATGCTTGTTTTGTTAGAAACTGCTACTGCTGGTCATAACCTTGTTGTACTGGGATAGGTTTTCAGGCCTTGTAATATTTTTGTAGCTACTAAATGATTACGTTCGTAAATATCTGAAAATTAGTATTTGTCATTTATTGTCTGCAGCTACTACTGTTGGTTCGGTCTGTCGGATGAAAAATATCTTACTTGTGAAATAGAGATGTTTGCGGTGGTTTTTGCACTTTAATTTTCCACACATTATTTTTTCACTGTTATTTCACCACTTCTGTGTTTTGATATTTGGCTTGGAATGGGGCAGATCCTTAATGCTGATGTGGGGGGAAAGAGTTTAGAGTTATTTCAATGGAGATTTACTTGAGTTTACTGTTGTACAATGTACATGACCTACATGACTGTTAATTGTTTTGTCTGTATTATGCTCTGTCAGGGGCGTCTTTACATGTAAAAATTCGGGCCCGGGGCCCAGCGCATGTTGGGGCCCCGCGCCGCGCGCAAACTACTTTTTACGTAGGATTACTTTTTTTGCTTGTCAACATTCAAACACGTTGGAGATGACCTGTTTTTACTTGTCAACATTGATCTTCATGTCTAGGGCCCCGCAGGTGCCCAGGGCCCCACAGGTTAAAGGGCCCTGCAGGTGTGCTCTGTGTAGACCCACGATACTGAAGTGCCCAAAATGCTATATGTGCCCAGGGTGTGTGTGTGTTCAGGGTGTAAGAGTTTATGCCCCTGTGTTTCTTTTGACAAATTGTCTTCTCTTTTGAAGATAGATGTGTGTGTGTGTGTGTGTGTGTGTGTGTGTGTGTGTGTGTTGTTCGCCCAGTTTATGCATTGAGTTACAGATTTCTTCTCTTTTGAAGATAGATGTTAAGGTTTGCTAATAATTAGCATTTATTGAATATAAAGTTCACTTTAAATAAAGGAAATTAAATTTGTATTTACTGTAAATATTGTTATAATTAACTTCGGATCATGATTTGTAATGTAACGAATGCAGGTGAAAAACCTCGATGAACAAAAATAAAATGTCGTTGTGTCAGGCTTCAGCGTTTTAAATTTTTTTAAATTCTCGTACTACCCTCCCCCCAACTTCTCAACGGATTTACACAAATCCCAGTCCGAATAGGGGTGCCGTGCCCTCATGGCTGTGCCAACATGCTCCATAAATGACTCGGTGTCTGTGCAAATGCTCAACGCCTTGTAACAGTATTTACAATGGAATGAACGTTCCTGCAAGCCAATCTACCGGTAATCTGTTATAACGTCTTGAATGAGTTTGAGAATTAACGACAATAGAACAATTATCACTATGTTACCGATATACTATTCTGAAGAGAATGGTCTTCCTTTTGCATTGAAAGAATTCACAAAACCGTGTAATGTAATTAGAGCAAGCAGTGCTGAATAATGTTACGTGAAAAGTTCCGACAAGGTAACGAGAAGTCTAGTTACGAAATGCTACGTATTTCTTGATTACATGTATTTTTGCAGACTCCTTGAGAGTTGAGACTAAACATTGACAGCATGCTTGTGTTGGTTGAACATGGAATTTCACAAAAGTGTATTGTTATACGACAGAAATCTTCAATTGTGTTTTGAAGGTTTAATATGAAACATGAACTCTGGGTTCTTGATCGCTAACTACTTGACTACTTACTGGTTTGCTGCTTGATGGAATGGTTCCAATGGTTTGTCAGTGTGTTGTCTTGTCCTAGTATTTATTTTTTCCGTGTTGTTTGTGCGTCTTTGTGGGTGTTTTAATTTCGAAGATCCTACTTTGGTGATAGATTTAAAGACAAATTTGAGTATGTTGTTGTTGTTTTTGTTTTGCATTACTCTTACTAGAATTATATATCTAGTCAAAGCGTTTCAGTTGATGTTATCAAGGTATTGTTATTGGTTATTTCATTTATTAATTTCTCTCAGATTACTTGTATTGGCTAATGGATGTAAATATCTGTGTCTTTCTATTCGCTGAAGAATAGTAACTGAATTCTAATGAATTGGTAAGATTCCATAGAATAGCAGCACTGTTCTTCTCTGTGGAGCCTAGTTTTTGAGTTTTGCTGGCGTAGAAAGAACTGATATAGCGGTGGGTTTGAGGATTTGATTTAAACAATTAAAATCAGCTTTTGGTGTCTTTGCTTGTGCATGCAAAACATGTTTGCTGGCTTGTTTTGAATTGTTTTATCATGGAAGACATTGTGTTGTTGAGTGAAACCGTACGACTGTTTTGAAAACTGAATTGTCGTGGAAGTGTACATAATTTCGAGCATTGCACTGCTTTTCTTTAGATACGCTTTGATTCTATGATTCTTGTATAAGGACTTGTTCTTCTCTGAGCTATTTATGATGATGACGATGATGATGATGATGATGATGATGATGATGATGATGATGATGATGATGATGGCTGAGTAGATAGATAATGCCATTCATGCATCACTTATCTTTATCTTGTTGGCATTTTTTTGCTACATTATATGAATATTTGTTTTTATTTTACAATAGTAGAAGCCCGGTCATAGATGTAAACTTCTATTAGGCCTCTAGGCTCTAACCCCCAATTTTTCAGAGGCTACCATAGGGAAGGAGAAGGTATAGGGGTCGGGACCCCGCACTTTTTCATACAAGTTCATGCCGTTGAGCCCAGTTGCATTATATGATGGACCTTGTGATGTGAAGTTTAGTCAGGGCCGCCGAGAGAATTTCTGGGCCCCGTTACAAAAAAATAGTCACAGGCTCCTGACCTGCCAAGTGTGTGAAAAAGTTGACCTTTTTTGCTTGTCAGTCTTTCTATGGCTTGTGGCATTGATTACTTGACACCATCGGCCCGGGGCCCCTGAACTCATGACGAAGATCTGTGTTTATTCTAGGCCTGTTGGGAGGGGGGATTCCCCCAAAGTTTTAAAATCCCACCCAAATTTGTATGTGTTGGCTTGGGGATGGAAATCCCCCCCCAAAAAAAAAGCGTGGAGAGACAAATCTTGTCCCCCAAACATTTCAAACTCCCCCCCCCCCCAATATCAAGATGGCTAGAATAAACACTGGACGAAGATGACCTTTTCCGTTGTCAGTCTTTTTCAGGGTTCAGACTATTGTTAATACATCATCATCACCGGACCCGGGCCCCTTTGAGCTCCATGGGCCCCGGAACAATGCACCGACTTCACCCCCCCCCCTCTCCTCAGGCCTGAGTTTAGTTAGAGATTGGATGCTTTGACACTGCATATTTTGTAGTTATGGTAGGATTTCTCTCCATTCGCTGCTATCTTGACTTGGTAGTGTATGTGGCTGGGTTATTGAAACGTTTGGCTTAATGATAGTAGGCTAAGTCACAGTTTTTCAAGTTAAGTCATGTTGCATGAAACGTTTACAATGTGTTATCTACACGTTTGAATATTGGTCCAGTTACTTGATGCATTATTAAAACAATGATTTAAAATTAAAATTATGTTTTAATTTTTATCTAGGCATATCTAAGACTTATTTTTGTAAATTTTTCATTAGTAAGCCTCCAATTGTCGGACAACGCAAGAAATTGCATTCGCTAGATGGCTGAAAGTTCTACCACTTAAGGTGCGGCTTCACTAGCGAACATTGCGGGCGAGCTTGCCGACGAGCATTGCGGGCGAGCTAAACCGCTGGAATGATAAGCCGGTTTCAAATGACGACGGCTCCACTAGTTTAGGCAAGACCAGGGTTCGATTTGTGACCTGGAGCAGTAGGGGAATATGTCGAGCTTGGGGGATGTAGTTGTTGAGGAAGTGTAGCAGTGGGGGGATGTATTGGTGGGGGGTGTAGCAGCAGGGGGATGCAGTTGGGCAGTGGGGGGAATCCCCCCTTCCACCTACAAATCGCGCCCTGAGCAAGACTGACCGCCTCCGGTAAGGCTCGCCAGCTAAACTCGTCGGCCAGCTCGCCCGCAATGTTCGCTAGTGAAGCAGCCCCCCCTTTAGGCAAGTAAGTAAGTAAAGTAAAGTTTTCAGTTTAGATTTTCATCGATTATTTCTTATTTATTTTAAATTTTCTTCTCTAGTGTTTCTATGGCGCCATGTAATTATTTCCTCGACGACAACCCTGTGACGTAGCCTAACCAGAATTCCAGAATGGGGGATACATTTTTCGGCCAAAAGAAAAAAGTCTAATCGCTTCAAAGTCAGGTGTCTGGTGCGTTCTACTGGATCTATTCTAAGGGAATTCTAGACCTACTACTACCGCCCCCAACAATCAGTCCTACTTCAGTCGTGCCTGATACTATTTTGAAACCCGCAACCGTTGGTCGAGAAAGTTGCCCAAAATCCGCCCAAAATTTGTTGCTACAGGCTCAACCTGATGAAGCCCAAATTACCGCAACCCACGTCACAAACCAGCCCAAAAACAGCAACATCTCAAAATTTTCCGCAATATACTTTCGAAAGTGGTCCAACTGTGCGGAAAACCGCGGGTCTGGCAACGCCGGTGTCCTAATTAATCGCCGGTTTTAGACGAATCTCACGACCGGTCTCCCGCTCCAAATGAGGGGCGTGCCCCAATGCACAACCCATGTGGCCAGTTCGACTAACGCATGCAGATATTTGGATCCGGCCAGCAGTGTTTGGAACAATAGTTGACTAGACTATTTAAATACTATTGCAAATAGTTGAGCTTAAACACTATTTAAAATAGTTTTCCAATAGCCAATAGTTCGCAACTATTTAAATAGTATTTAAATACTATTTAATTTTTCAATGTCAAAATGAAAACTGTATTATCATTTATCACTGGCGAATGTTATAATCTAAAAGCACTGTCACTAGCTATCTGCACGATCACATTGATCAGTAATACAGTCATCTGTTACTAGGCTGTTACCGGTAGGTTATTCACCAAAAGTCTTGATTAATCTTGAGGAGCAGCAGTTTCTCAAATGTTTTGTCACTAAAGCGATTTCTACGCTTTGAGGTGATAACATAATACAACTATTTAAAATCAAGTATTTATAAATAGTGCTAAACTATTTATAAATACTATTTAAATAGGTAAGTTTGCTAACTATTTAAAATAGTTGCTTAAATAGTTCAGAACTATTTAAATAGTATTTAAATAGTATTGACTATTTCAATAGTCACAACACTGCCGGCCAGACATGGGTATGTGACAGACCAGGGCCGCCGAGAGAAATTCCTGGCCCCGGAACAAAACAATTTGCGGGCCCTTAAGAAAAATGTATCAAGTCTCCGAAAAACCTGACAATTAACAAGCAAAAAAACGCAGTCAATTCTCAAAAAACACCCTGACAAGCAAAAAAACCTTATCGTCACCGGATCTGGGCCCCTGAAAACTCCATGGGCCCCGGTACAATGTACCGGCTGCACCCCCTCTCCCCAGGCCTGTGGCAGACAACCACCACCCCTCCCAGATCGCACTGTGCGAACACACCCCCCTCCCTCAAAGATGCAGTAAGCTCCAGGATTTGTCAAGTAGTGATGCCAACCATGCATGTGTTGAAACACTGTACTTGATAGGTATGCAGTAGTGAGAACAGAGTCCCAACAGGAGGGCTCCTGGGGGCAGGCGTTCACAATAGGGGCACGGGCCCCGCCCCCCATGTGGAGCCACCACAGGCTATAGCGCCAATAAAAGTAGCACCGGATAGGCTGCTTTGATCCTCCTTCGCACGCGCGATCAAACATCAGTTGGACATCTGTGGAGAGTAAAACCGGATTATTCGAACATTAATTATATTTATTGCATCCCGTTCGTGGATGGACAATATGTTCGACTGCCGTAGGGTGAGTGGGGCGGTGGATAAGGGGGGGAGGGTCGAAGGCTTACCACCCCCTCCTCACTTGTCGAAAAGTATCCCATGCAGTTTTAGGTCTTAGCCGGCAGTCCGATGCCCCTTCCCCACTAAAGATCCCAAATTTTGGATTCGGATGGAATCAGACCCACTGATGCTTTTTATGGGATGGGAAGCGATATTTTGTATGCATGATTGTACAGACAGTAGGGTATATCGGACCATATATGTACAGTATATATGTC